>SNQN01001692.1:58937-80316 GCA_008642245.1 Bassia scoparia | reverse complement strand
GTCATTTGATAACTTCACGCCAGAAGGGAAAGGAGTAGCTGCGGCTTTGCAATTAAGGCAATGAAGTTGATCCAAGAGATCCCGAATAAATTTCTGTTGGTTAAGCATCAATCCTTCTTCATTACGTGTGACTTCAACACCCAGAAAATATCGCATATCACCCAAATKTTTGATGGTAAACTCCTCATCAAGTTTGTWTTTCAYAAAACTAATAAACTCAACATCATCCCCAGTGATCAAAAGATCATCCACATATGCCAATACGACACACATTTTTCCTTCTTTGTCTCGAATAAATAAAGAWTAATCATGTCGAGATTGAGTAAAACCATATCCAATAAGAAAGTGGGTGAGAGCCTTGTTCCATTGCCGTGATGCTTGTTTAAGCCCATATAAACTACAGGCCATTATTGCAGTGACTGAAGTTTCTAGGATTAAATCAAAGCCAAAAGAAAAACAACCGGAAGCCGGTCTACGCTATTCAGACACCCAACAATCTATTCCCCATCTGGTTGCTTGACGTAGATCAAACAATAGATTCTTGTCATCAGTAGTCATGCAAATATGTTTGTGTAGAGATTAACAAATGGTAACTTCAATTAGGCATTTGTAAAAAAAATTATCATCTTAGTGCATGAACTTTACTGTACTGTCAGCTACTACATAAATATTGATCTATCAACATGGAAGAAATCAATGAAGTCACTTGCACGTTTAGATATCTATTGAGTTCATTTCATGTGATTTTCCTTGGTCAGTGATATAACAAACCCTTATATTTCTATTTAATGTTGTATTATGCATAATTAATGGTCTTTAATAATATACTTGTGTTTAACCCACCGTCCAAGGCACTACGCGCATTTATCGTATTCACACAATAACCCATTTCGACCAACTTTCGTTTTATAGACCGTCCGGGGTACCGCGCGCATCGCGCGCGGTGCAATGGCTAGTATCTAATTAAATGAATTTCTCATTTACTATTGTATTGCACATTTTTTTTTCAATACTGATTATTTCGGTAAGTCATCCACATAAAATTTTTCTCCTCCACTCCCTACGATGGATCAATTAGTGGACTAGTTTATTTGGTACACCTTATTAATTGCATGTCATTGAACACTCCTCCAAACTACTTTCTTCTCACACTATGTTTGTTACGTTAAGCGGTGGCTCCTTATTTTGTTTGATTATTGTTTTTGTTTATGTCATCCTCCTAGATCTTAATCTATGGAGTTAAGTGTTTTAGGTATATATTGTGATATGGGTTTCTTTGATTGTGAAGATCCGACCGCTTCAGTTCGATTGTTGTGGATATCTAATTAACTCTGCAAGTATGGTTATTCAATTACTTCTACATCAATTATTATYCCGAATTTGCGCGAACCCACAAATAGTATTGCTTCGGGTGAAGAGTTTCTTTAAGGCTTTATTGTTTCAAAAATTTGAACAATCATATACGATGTATGTAGTTTTTTGGATACGTATATTCGTACTTGTCGATTAATTTTTACGGAATTGGATTGTAAGTGCCGTTTGACTTTTTCACATTAATGAAACCTTCTAGTTTTCGTGTCAAAAAAATGATGATGATGATGATGATGATGATGATGATGATGATGATGATGATGATGATGATGATGATGATGATGATGATGATGATGATGATGATGATGATNATGATGATGATGATGATGATGATGATGATGATGATGATGATGATGATGATGATGATGATGATGATGATGATGATGATGATGATGATGATGATGATAATAATAATAATAATAATAATAATAATAATGATGTATGATGAGAACTTTGTTGAATCAATTAAAAAGAATGATGTTGAGAGTGTGTTAAATTGTTAATGAGTAATTTGTAGGATTATTCGTAAAGGGTAATATTCTCTCTTCTCTCTTGTCCTCTAGGGTTTTATGATTTAGTTGTTTAGGTCGAAAATAGTCTAATTTCTTTTGTTTAGACTATTTTCGACCTTTTTTCCTTAATTCAATTTGTTTTTGTTTTGTTTTGTTTGAGTTAAGTAGAAGAAAAGGACCTAAATTTTTTATTTTTTCATCATTTAGGATCGAATACTCTTTTTTCACCAATTACTACCTATAAGCATTTTCTTGTGTCTTCTTCTAACCATGGTTAAGCATGGACCTTATTTATTGTATACTAGATTAAATAATTAATTAGATCAAAAAGATATGTATTGGTCATTTGCTTTAAAAGAGAAAAAAATTGAAACATATTATTCATCATATCCACGTACTTGATTATAAATCTTCCTATACATTTTGAAAAATTCAATGTAAATCCAATGTATATATGTGATATTGTTATGAACTTTTTATATTATCCTAAGAATTTATCTTATATAATATAAAAACATAACATATACTTTATAATACGCGTGCTAAGTTATTAAATATTGAAAAATTCTAATTACTCCAAATGAGTATGTCTTATGAAAGGAGAATTTTGATGATATTGTGATGCATTCTCTATATGCAAAGTTCATGTCATTATATTGACGATCAATAGATGCCCGACAAAAGTCACAAGTATAATACAAAAAATAATTCAGGATATTGTATATTTTATATACCAATTAATAAACAATTACATATATATGACTTGATAATAAGTATTTTTATCTAGAATTTGAAACTTTACGGGACTACATTTCCTAAAAATGTTAATATATACACCTATGCATCAAATAAAAATGTTGTTGCTTTCATGTTTATCATGGTAATAATCAATTTATACTCTATAGTTTTAGGATGAAAAATGGAATAATGAATTCATACTTTATTTTTAAAACATAAATCTTTTTTGCTAAAATAAAAAATAATGAAAAATTAAGGTTTGGTACTCTAATATGGGTTAGTGGTGAGTTAAATGGCCTAAAATCTAACTCTGGATCCTGTATACAAAAGTAGTAGGTCCTAAATGGTGAAAACCAAAAAAGTTCAAGTCCTTAATGTATGCTTAACTATGTTTTGTTTAGTCTCATCATTGTTGAGAATTTGTCCAATTTTGTTGGGTTTTTACCCATTTTTTTTGGAATTTTGATTTTCATCTATGATTCTTATGACTTTAGGGTTTCTCATCTAATTTTCGATCAAAATATCAGCGCAAATTGCGGAGGTCTCGACTTGAAAAGATGCATCGACATCGAAAATCATTGCTACCGTCAAGCTTGAAGCGGTGGAATAAGAGCTATGCCAAAGATGCAAATTAGTTATGCTTTTGATTGTAAAAATTATGGTATTTTCTCTAAATTTGTAGTTTACAGATCTATATTGTTGTAGATGTCGTATGAATATTATTTAATGAAAATAATTCTTCCCGATAAAAAAGAAAATATCACAATAACATTGCCAATTTGCCAGTATTGTTTGATAGAATATCTAATGTCAGTTGACTGTTAATATGTACTAGTTTTTATGTGCACGCGATACGTTCTTAGGCTTATGAAAATTGTATATCATCATTAAAAATAATTATAAAGTATGTATCAAAATAAAATTTTATACTTCATAGCTAATTAGCAATATACACTTTATTGAATTGTAACTGTTTTTTTTAAAAAAAAAATTAACTTGAAATTCAAAATAAAACCATTAGTGCTTCAATTCATTGTTTAAAGCTTTTCACTAATTAAGTTACATAATAAATGCAATTTTCATTTTTAATCACATAATAAGCAAAAGATAATTTAGACACATTAAATTTTATTTTTCAAAATTCATTAAAKGTATAAAAGACTTTTAAAAGGGGACACCATCTTACTCAACCCTTCCCTTATATAATAGAGATATATCTTCGTTGCTWGAAGAATAAGAAACTAACTACGGAGTACTTACTATGATTGGTTAATACACATACATAATATTTTGGTTTTTTGTGTTAAAATTCAATTAAGTTACYTCATAATAAAAGTAATAGATTTGTCTTGAGATTTATTACGTTTAAAATTAAAATCWATGATTATTTAAGGTTTGATTTTATAATTTTTAACAATGTTTRTAACGGGCTCTCCGGACGTTAAATGATAATAATATTTGAGATCTATTTATGAACTTCTTAAAAGAGAATGATAAATTCGATAAAATGGAATAATATATTTAATCATATTATTAGGTAGATTGTTATTCTTGATTATTTTATATATTATTTCCTTTGTACGGAGTATCTAATATTCTAAACCTAATGATATTAGTTTTTTTAATTAGGCATATCTTGTAAACAATTAGGATTAGTTAGGATATATATCTTGTTAGTAATTAGGATTGTAACAAACTTTTCTTCTTCGTTACTCTTCAAATGTAATGTAATCTATATATATTTCCAACTCGTGTCATTTAGAATTAATAATCTGAAATTTCATACACCTTCAATGATGAATTCAACATTGGCAATGACCGCACTAAAATTCCCCTGCTCTCATAACAATTACAACAAATTACCTCCGACGAAGAAACTCGATGTTAACATAAGCTACCGAGTCTTGGAGAGGGGTATCTTCACTTGTGCCGAAACCGGAGACCAGGTCGTAACACCGTATTATCCCCGCGACAATGGCCGCGTAACCACTCTCCCTGTCGACCCTTTCTGTCCTGGATGCGTTGATACGGTGCTCGACTTATTCGCAACCGACGCAACCTATAAACAAGACTCGCATAATCACGCAATGTTTTTCCTAACTTCCATTCGACGAGGTGTTGAACACATGTTACTACACGATGACAGTGCTCATCGTCTACCTTACGATGCCCAGKTTACCTTTCTCAATGATCTTCATATGGATATTCGTGACGAGGAAGCAATGCGGGATTGGGTGGAGAGAGTGTCGTCGTACGATGATGAGGCGAGGCCTGAACCGACTAGTGAGGAGGCTATCAAGGCGTTCGAGAGACGGTCGTCAAGCGAATTACCGAGAGAGGCCGACAATAGTACAAATTGTGCTATTTGTCTTGAAGAAGTAATAATGAAGGATGAAGGCGACGAACAAGTTGCGCAAGTKATAAGGCTTCCTTGCAAGCATGAGTTTCACGATGGATGCATAGTCGAATGGCTTCGTACTAGCCATTTTTGCCCGCTATGCCGCTTCGAGTTGCCTACCGCTCACTCGACATGATAACATAATTATGCAGTTCTTGTTTAATTAATTAAATCAGAGAAATTGTATTGAAAGCAATCTTGATTTTATTATTAAGGTTGAGTTAACATTCATCTTGTCGTTCATAATTAATTCAATAGAAATTGAATGAAGTTGGTTTTCTTTGGATCTTTCTATAGTATATTTGATATTAGATTTTCAGCATATTAATATCTCCGTTTTAAATGTTGTGCAGTATAATTTTAAATACAGAAGTTATTGTGTGCATTGGACGCACAATAAATTTAGGGAAATTCCCAATGGTAGGTACGAGTTTTCGCGAAATCCCTATGGTAGGTACGAGTTTTTTTTTAATCCCAATTATATGTACGAGTTGTGAATTCATTCCCAACCGTGAATATAATAGAATTTATCCGTTAACTTAGTGTTACATATTAACCATAGTTTGACCTTTTAACCACACTCACCAATCACCATTGGTGGCTTTGTTGTTGCGTGCTGCGTGCAGCGTGCTGCTCCTTCATTCCTTGCTACCCATAAATCAATTTCCTTTCATTCCTTCATTAAGCCCAAAAGAGGATTTCATTCCTTCATTCACCTCAAATGTCAACCTTAATAATTCCAAAAGCCAATGTTATCAAGCAGGGGATCATTCGCCAAAGCTCCGCCGCGGCCGACAAGATTCCGACGAGGAGAGAGTGTGTTGCTCCGACAAAGAAGGTAGGGTCAGACGGTCAATGATAGCTCCTACACAGGAGTTGTACGTTGTTGTTAGGACCCACCGGCTGTCACCGCCCTCGCCGCCTTCACCATCTGCTGGGCATTGAATACGGGTAACCCGATTTTCCTCGGTTAACAGTGTTGGTTGTAACTTTTGCTCAAGCTTCGGCATTGAATTCGGGTAACCCAATTTTGAAGACTTATGATATGATCACTGTTATTCCTATGAATAGAATTCCTTTGATCTTTTATCCTCATTCATCTAAATTTATTTAAAAAAATGGAGAAATTAGTGTTTTGTTGTGAATACTCCGTAATTAATTTATGTTTGGTGAGTAGGTTGATTTGATTTCGATTAATTTTGGTGAGAAATTGCAAGATATCCAAGTGAGAAAGGGTGACAAACAAACCATGGTTAAAAAGCAAAGTTAATTATTAACGGATGGGAAATGATTTTAACYGAATATTCCTCATTATTCTCACAATTGGGAGTGAAATTACAACTTATACCTACCATTGGGATTAAAAAAAACTCGTACCTACCATTGGAATTACGCGAAAACTTATACCTACCATTGGGAATTTCCCATAAATTTATTGTATATCAAACATATAGTGATCCTCTATATCAATATAGTGACCCATTTTTCACTTTACATCAATATTTAATATAGCGATAAATAATAAGAGTCACTATATTGATCAAAGGGGTTACTATATTAACTAAAAGGGGTCACTTTAATTTGGTGCATAGTAAATTTATTTTGCACCCGATGCACCTAAAAATCTGCCTTTTAAATATTTACACTAAGTTTCCGATTTAACAATTGACTCTATGTATAAGAGTGGAAGTATTATCCCACATTAAACAAATGAAAAAATGAAATGGTGTAAAAAAATGTGTATTCCACATTGAAAAAAATGAGAAAATTGTGTTCACTTTGTAATGCTAAGGAACTAATGGTCCACTTTACGAGTTCCATGTCAAAACTATATGACAACGAAGGGAGTAATCCTTAGAAGAAAAAAAAAATACTCCATTCGTTTCCTTTTATTTGTCTTGTTTCCAAAAATGAATTTCCTACATCTCTGTCTTTTTTAATAATCTTTTCTATTTTTAACTCTACTTTTCTTCCATGACATTCGATAAATTTTAACCACTATCTATACTCTCCAAAAATCACCTCTCAACACACATTTATTACATTTTCCCTTTTTTCCCTATAAAAAAAAGTAAGAATCTTAAACTATTTTACACATTCGATCTCTTAATTAAGGATACATTTTTCTTAATTTTCTCAACCGATTCCAAGCAAGACAAACAAAATGAAACGGAGGGGTACAATTTTTCATCTCTACAATGTGACTATGTGAGATACACATCTCGTCACAACACTTCACCCTTTTCAAATAAAATAAAATTTCATTTGTTAGCTAAGGATTAGGATCAAATCTACCTTAGAATCTCTTTCTGTTAAGCTTCTTTGTTGTAATAGGTCTACTATAATCCCGGGACCATGTGGTTCCGGGCAAATATTCATTTCCGAAACTAGAAATATTCATTTTCGAAGATAGAAATGTTCATTTCCGAAAATATAAGTGTTCATTTTCAGATATGAACATTTACATTTGAAAATGAACATTTTATATGTTGAGATGAACATTTCTAGTTTCGAAAATGAACATTTGCCCGGGACCATGATGAGGACTATGAACCTGGGACCATAACAGAATTTGCGTCTTTGTTGTGGCTTTTATGAGTGTAACTTTTTTTTTTTTAGAATTAATATTACAGTTTTTCTAACGTGTGTCCAATAGCACACATTAACGCAACAAATTCTTAAGTAAGTATTTCATTATGATGAATATTGAAATGTTAAAAAAAGTCAAACAATATGATTTATATTCAATAAAGATAAATCTTTCCAAAATATTTTCCTTCTTACCATTTAAACTAAGTTTGAACTCGTCAATTTTGTTAACAAATCATATTAAAACAAGTAACCAATTATATAATCTTTTAGTATTCATCATAATAAAATAGCTTGTAAACATTTGTTCATCATTAATTCATTACTTTTTTTTATGATGAATATTAAACGAACACCGAGTTCTTGCAGCGGAAGAGCTCAAGAGACACACCAATCGTTTAATTGTTTGAACAAAGAACACCGTAGTACCACATATCAATCTGTAGCAAAGAGCTAATATCACCTACATACGGGATCAGACGAATTGACAATAACTATCATATGTCCCTTAGATGTGTATAAGAGACAGATCAGACGAATTGACATTAACTATCTTGAGTCGCCTTCAAGAATAATGCAAATCCTATAATTTGGAACCCTCGTAAATGATTATAAAAAAACCTAATGGTAAATTAGAACAGGGAGAAATCAGAGAACTGTCACAGAAAGGATGTGGTGGTTTATTGTACCATCACAAATATGTAAATCAACTCAAGGATACCATCATATCCACTCAGAAATAGCATGTTTGATGCATATTTTTCAAAGATCCGTTGTTTGTTCAAATTTGATTATACTTGTATATACCTCAAAGTTGTCGCGTCAAAGCCTTTCTGAATTGGCCTGGCTAACTGTGCTGCTCGACTCGTACATGCCTCAATTCCTATAGTAAGCCGCGTCAAAGCCTTTCTGAATTGGCCTGGCTAACTGTGCTGCTCGACTAGTACGTGCTTCAATTCCTATAGTAAGATCACATTGATAAAAACAGAAGGGAAATTAAATTATAAATTACAATCCTACAACATGTTGTACATTAATAAACAAAATCATCTACTTATTCAGAACTCTGATTTTCCTCTTCATTAAACCTTATGTTCAACTAGACCTTTATATTTCCTCAACAAAATAGATGTTACACTTTGACAATAAATGTAAATCGATGAAATATTAAACGAAAGTTAAAGAGGAAATATAACTTCATTGGACCGATAACTTATCCCAGCAAGATTACTAGGAGATCTATGCACTAGCTAACAAGCTATTAAAAAAAAAGCTGGTTCTAATAATCTTTGCAGCAACTCACAGAGTCATAGGTGTATGCATATTAATCCCACACATATGAACCATAATCTGCAAGCGTATATTATACAATGTCTGGTTTTTCATATGGCATATTGCTTATGAAAAACCCACATTGGTCTAGAGGTATATATTGATGCGAGAACTGTAATATAAAAAACCAGTGCCTCATATAATAATCCTCACGCAGCCATGCAGTGAGCACACAGCGAACTATTCTTTCGCCTTTTACTAAAGAATACCGTGTGCTTGCTGCATTAAGTGGCATACGTTAATTTTTTAAAGGGGTTCCTTAAAGGAGCTCTATCAAGCAAAGCTCAAGTTTTATTTCACAAATTCTATTTCTCGCAACTGTTATTAGCCCAAGAGTAGGAAAAAAGGTATGTCCCAGTAACCCAGTCCTATCCTTGAATTGATAGCATGCTATCTCAACGGGCCTAAAACGACTAACTTAAAAATATTTAACTACTTTATAAAAACTACTCCAAAACCTTTACAATTGCTACCACATCATAACTTTTCAGTTTTTCTGTACTAAAGACATGCCAAATATTTGTTATTTATGGAATCCCTTCTAAACTTAGCCAATCCAACCATAGATTAAATACCCCCACTTTGATAAAATCCAATAACAGTTACCAAACACCAGGGGAAAACCAAGCTAAACAGTTTCATTGTAAGATTGCAAATTGAAACATCACGTTGATAATCTAAGAGGATTTTAATCTTGCAAATTTTGAGAGCCTCGAACTCGGACCTTAGGACTAGTCTACCCAGACACTCACAATGCACAAAGAAACAATAAAGTAGAACTTACTAGAAACTTCATATTACTTGTAAATGATTTTATGGATTTGCTACCATGACCGTTATTCACTTCATCACTCCTAGAGCAAACCACTTCTGAAACAATATTACAACCAATAAAAGTTGCCATCTCTGAAACATTGGTGTAGATTATCAAACTTTCAAACAACGAATTAGTAGGGCGTGCCAGGCTCTTGCAGTAGTGCTAGGCATGGGCGACACTCGAGGATCCCAGCAGCAAGCTACTGTGGTGGATCCACCCCCTTAAAAAATAAATTTAATATCGTTGTAGGTCATTGACCCACGTATCAGACATTAAACTGATAAGAACAGATACTACACTTGATCTTAGCCAAAAGGCCGAGAAAGGTATGATTTGTTCAGTATTCATTACCTCGTTTAAATCTCTACTACATCAAACATTTAAAATGAATTATGGGCGTGCCAGCCCTTCAGTAGTGAAAAGCATGGACGACATCGAGGATTCAGCAGCAGCTATGTGTGGATCTCCCCCTTAAAACTTAATTTATATCGTTGTGGTCATTGACACGTATAGATATTAAACTGTAGAACAGAACTACACTTGATCTTAGCCAAAAAGGCTGAGAAGGTATGATTTGTTTAAGATTCGTACCTCCTTTATTTCCTTCTTTTGTTCCATAATCTCCAACCTTCCAATGTGGGTCTTTTTATCAGTAATCCTAGCTGCCTGAAGAAATATTGACTTTTGGTTAGGATAAGACAGACTAATAGCGGAAATGGAATTTTGTACTCCAAGTCAGAATATATACAAAACAATCTTCAGTCACCAATTTATTCAGGTTCATGTTAGAAAGGGGGGTCATTCTTGCCGGACTGTCTGCTGTTGCAAAATAAGAATGAAAGTTCAGATAGCCCGTAGATCGAATAGACACCAAAACTCTATATAAGATATAAAGTTTTTTTTTTTGACGGGCCCTAATATAGATCTAGATTGGCAAATTAATTAAGATCATAAACTTGCTAAATATACTTGCAGATTATACAGTATGACTAATAGAAGTTCTGTGGGATAAGAAGACTGGAAATTTGGCATAAGAGCAATAAAATAAGAGCAAGTGAGAGTGTAGGACTTAAGGAGATTCAACCTATATCATGGCAACAATCACAAGTAGCACTAACTTTTAAGTAATCTCAGAATTATTTCACACAGTGCTACTGCTACAATTCATATATACATCTCAGGACAATTTCAATGTGCCATTCAACTTTAGACAGCTTCACAAATTTCAAATCCTATTCTTTGTGGTGCAAGGTTAAAACTTGAACTAGTCTGTCTGCTGATCGCACTTTGTACAAGGTAAGTTGCTCTCTATAGCCCTCCAAATAGAAGTAAGCAAGAGTAGCTCACTGAATGAACATTAGTTCAAAATTCAATGATCAGACAGTTCAGTTCAAAGAGGCAAGACATAACTCTACGATCTACCGTCGTGTGCCAAAATAAATAAAGCAACAAACCGTGTTCCTGCTCTTCGGCGACAAAAAACTCAGCAAGATCGTTTTAGGTCAGAGACAGGACAAACAATATTGCCAACTCTATAATTCTGTTTTCATAACTACAACACAGGAAAAGCGCTCAGGTATGTATGCATTTAAAAAATAATATAGAAAATTAGGAAACAAGTAGGCTTTTTTCCACCAATATACTACAATTAACTGAAGAGTTGAAGATACATATTTGAGTTTTCCTTTAGAGTATCATATTATTTTTCTGCATCACTTAAATTATTCATGTTCACAACCTCATACTGATGGTGTTCGTATCTATCCACAATTTCGACAGTTAGGACTTATTTCACATCCCACATCGATAAAATAACAGAAGGAAAAGACAACCTAACAGACATTAAAGAGGGATTTGACACTAGGAACTACCTGGACGGGGTCTCAATGGCGATTCATTAGCTCATGGCTAGGTGGGGCTTCCATTGCACTTCGGAAGAGCGCTGCCTAATTGTCTCCCAATGAGGAGAGCGTACGTATAATTTCGTGAGTGGGCCTGCGTTCGCGCGGCTTGCCTAATACTCCTTATCTTTTCACTCTGCTAATTGTAATGTTAAACTATCCAAGTAAGTTACAAATAACAAAAACAAAGTATACTCTGGTATTTATTAATTACATATTTGTTAACTGTTAACGAGTATTGTGCTCCCTTCTTACTTAGACTAGAATGTAGTAATGCTCCAACATTTATCACAAAGCTGTAAAATGTGTCATTTTAAACTCAACGTTCGGTGTCAATATTTTTCACGTCTCAAAACAGATATCGATTGCACGTCTAAAAAAGAATGTTGTTCTGTTTAATTTTCGAAGGAAAACACGTTGTAATGTGGGCAATCTGGACTCTTATGTTTGTTCTTCCTAAGGTTAGAGGACGAGATTACTAGATAAGAAAATAGTCTAGACTAGGATTGTAGGTAGAAACTCTAACCAAACACCTTAGTTTCACTAAATATCACTACTTTTCGGTCCGAAACATCCTTTATGGCTCCCTATATATCTGAAAAACAACAAAAAATAGTATAGCCATCAAAATTCAGATACCAACTAGTTAGCAAAAGCTATAGCTGACAATGTCTGGGTTGTGGACTATTTTCATCCTCAAGACCTAAGTGGAGTTAGATAGTAGTCCACATCGTTCATCAAATTGAACAATCAGAAACTTTCCAGTATAATTGCAAAGCATTGAACCGTACAATTACGCAGCCATGCGTGAGCACCCAAAGCGAACTATTCTTTCGCCTTTTACTAAGATACCGTGTTGCTCGCTCATTGGCATACGGTTATTTTGGAAGGAGCTCTTTCAATGAGCTTCGAAAAATAAGTACAAGCTTTATATTGATTTCCCAATTAAATACAGCAGGCCATTTCTGTGCAAGTTCGATCGGGTGCTAAATCACACTCACCGACTTGATCCTAGGTTAACACGACACAAGTGCACTCTTTAGAGGAGAGTTTACCATGTACTTGTGACCGAATTAGGAAATAGAGAAAACTTTCAAGATGTGCTTTTGTAGATTGTTTAAGAACAACTCAATGTTACTATTTTGTATCCCACAAATATTGAGTATGAAATAAGAATAAAAGCTAAAGCTATCCGATGCAGAATAATTACAAAGAGTCATATGAAGGAACACAAGAGAAAATTGGTAATGATTAACAAAACAATACTCCTCCGTAACGAATAAATGCAAAATTGATTAGCGCTCTTCTTAATGCAATAAGCAAATAGTGATATAAGTGGTCCCTAAAATAAAGGGGAATAATTGGCGGAAAAGACAAAACAATAGCAAAAGTAGGCTGAAACATGGTAATTTTGTCATCATAATTTAACAATGAGGAAGAGTACAATTGTTACAAGATTTTTGTTACACCAATTAACATTACTTTAACTTTTTGTAACGCTCATTCAGAGCACATGAGAGTGAAATCACTCTAATTAAGCTAAATGAATGCAGGGATGATGTTGAGTTGAAGAGTATAAGTTGTATAATAAAAGGCATTTCACACAATAATTTTATGTATATGTGGTGGGGTGATATATATACATATATAGAGAGAAGAGAAAGAGAGAGATGTTGGTCATATGAGAACCACTCTTATGGTGAGACATGAGAACTTCATCTCAACCTCAAAATCATCCAGAATATCTTCCACCATTTTCTTTTAAATATTTTAAAAAAATCTGGACATTCTTCTCACCCATATCCTCTCTCCATCCAACCCTTATTCTCTCCCACCTTCTTTCTCTCTCTCTTTGCCGAACCACCACGAGGTACCATCGCCGCACCACGGCAGCTCCCAACCACACGGCGGATTAAACCTCTAGTCCATCTTAGATACCGTCGTCGCACCGGCCACACGCCAAGTTTCGAACAACTCAACCACCCCATTCTCTTCCTCCTTACCCATCTTCTCCCATTCAACCTCACTTCTCTTAAACCCACCACCGTTTATCAATCCCCCCTCCTTATTGTCCACAAATTGAACCTAATTTGGCTTGTGCGTGGTTACATGGTAGTGGTTGGTGGTTCGTCAGTGTGGGCGAGGGTTTGTTAGTGTGGTGTTGCGGTTAAATCTGGTTGAGGGGCTTACTGTGGTTGGGTGGCGACACGTGGTAGTGGTTGCAGTAGGGTGGTTCGTTGTTGGGAGGTGTGCAATGAGAGTGGTGCGTGGTGCGATGGAGACGTTTGTGTGCTGGTGTTGTGTTAGTGGCTGGCTCGGTTGGATGCGGGTGGGCTAGGCTCCGGGTGAGCTGTGGTTGGGCCGGTGTGGGTGTTTTGGCTGGGCACACGTAGGGTGACGTGATGGTGGCGTGGTTGTGATGGCTCGATGGTGTCTTGCCGGAGTTGGTGGGTAGAGGTGAGCGAGGAGAAGAAATATGTATGATTTGGGAACATAAGATAAATTATAGAAATAAGGCAAGATTAACAATTTAGACATAAAGTATAATTTGCAAAACATGAAAAAAACTGATTTATAACATAAGGAATTAAATTTAGAACATTACAAACAGTAGGTGTGAACATCAAGCTTGACTTGTAGACATAAAACTTAGTGTAGAACATAAAGAATAAAATTGCCAGAATATGAGAGTTCCATAGTTACTCCTAGAAGAGTTCTCATGAATCTCACCCTACTATTATAATATATAATTATTATATATTAATATATATAATATTAATTAATATATTAGGATTAACATACTAATAGCTGTACCACAAACAAGATAAAACCAAATGGTGGCAATATCTTGGATCATGGACTGCCTAGGCCTAATGATTCACTGCCCAAACTACAAGGGCAAAAAGCAAGGCCCTGATATGGGTGGCCTTCCTTTTCCTTTACACTCCCCTCAAACTGGGAGTGAGATGAAGAATGACTCGGTTTGGACAAAGGATGATGTGTGAGCTATAGGTAGGACTTTTGGTGAGGACATCACCAAGTCCCACGCCAACACCTTTTGTAGACATACACAAGTGATTGATCCCTGATTAACCTTGTCTGAACAAATGCAATCACTTCGCTGTATTGGTGTGTTCATGATACCAGGGTTGTGGCAATGACTGTGAGGCCAAGTCACATTTAACACACATGGGTTGTCAATTTCAATGGATAGTGAGCCAAGTCCAACAGTTCCGGTACAAGGGCAAGGGTTGGTGGCAATGGATAGTAGCCCAGTCACTTTAAATAGGGATACAACCTTGCAATCCCAAGTCCTTGACGATTGGTGACGGAACTTTACAAGTGGCTGTGCCATTTCCCGTATACCCCTTGACCTGTCACCAGTATTTCAAAAATTCTTGTATGCAAATGGTTTGCAATGAATTGGCTAAGTGTATGATAGCAAAGGCAATATTGGTGATGTGAGGTATACAGCTTTCCAATTCCAATGAGATGGTAATAAAAGATCGGAATGGGAGCCTTGATCATGGGAATTGACATGTGAATCTAATAGAAGTTTGAGTGGTTTCACAATTTTGCTTGATGTGCCTGGGTATATCCATGGCATTCTCTTAGTGAGATTAAAATCCCTCTGCATTTACTAATGCACTTCAATTCCACAGGAAGTAATAGCAACGATTTTCCAAAGTCTTTCTTCATGTGAAATCTAGGTTAAAATTGTTTGACCTCTGAAATAGAGAGTAATTCTTCTAAACAAATCAAATCCTCTACCATACCAAAGAATCTGATCACCCTCCTTCGGCATGAAAATGTGAGCAGTCAGCTTTGGGACTATGTGAATCCATAGTCAGTTAAGGCTCTGAGGTTTACTTAAACCATTGTTTGGTGCTTGCTTGGGCCATAAGATTTTTGTTACAACCATTTGGATGTGTCTTCTGCATGGGGAGTCCCCTGTCCAACTTAGTGCAAACACGTGCAGCATACCTGTGGAGCTTGATGTAACATCTTCCAGAGTTCCTTGCAAAATGCATTTTGACATCCATCGTAAGAAAGATGCAATTTTGTATTACTTTAAGCTAGGCGGGATCTTGGTCACAATAGTCTTGCATTAATGGGCAATGGTCTATCCCTTCTCTCCACCGGCTAGCTAACCATGTCTAACTTTTCTTCTCTTTCAACATATTGAGTTTAAACTTTGTTGTGTACAACATTTTGTGCCTATTGCCCTCTTTCTGGAGTGGCAACGCTGAATCCCAAGTATTATTCTTTCCCAATGTCTATTCAAAGTTCATGGCTTGCCATTCTCTCTCATAGTTGTTTGAAATTCTTGGATCGCATGTTCTATGTATTGAAAGAAAGCCATAAAACTTCAGGTACAAACTAGTTTGGCATTTCAGCACATGCCCTTCTGACGCATTTCTAATTGGTAGTGGTCTTCCAACCATTTTAGTCAGCCTTTGTCCTGGTGATCCTCCTTGAAGATGTATGGCTGTATTGTGTTTGATGATGTGTATCATCATCCATTTTCGTAACTTGGTGACTTTCTTTATCAGTGGGTGAGCTAGTTTGGTCTTTTGTTCAAATATTCACTATGTCCTCATCCTACCCCCCCCCTTGCACCCCCCCTTTGCAGTGTTTTCATGTATTCATCCAGTCGGTTGCATATGTACACGAATGCGTGAGTTCAATTGAGATTCGACTTTACATTGAAAAGGGAATTTGTTTCAAAGAAATTTTAACTTACCATTGTTAATTCTTTGTTGAAAATTTATCCTTCTTCCTCTCTGGATATAAGCCATGGACAGACATCTAAATGTTTCTGTATGTAGTTTGTTCTGTGAATAGCTTCTCATAAGCTTGAGTTATGTATCACCACAGTGGCAATCTATTGTACTATAGACTGCACTTAGAACAATACCCCAAAACTTTTATATTGAACAAAATGTTGTAAAGGAAGATTGATTGCGGTTCAATGCCCTTCCATTCCAAGATGTTTCTATTTTCTCTCCGCTTCTCCATTCTGTTGGTCTTCCACACGCTTGTCTAATGTTATTCCTTTCCAACAAAAAAAAAAAAAAAAAAAAAACTCTTGCAATTATCCTTCTATGAACTCCAATGCATTGTCTGAACTCACCGGTTCACATCCTTCCAAATCGTGTTTTACAAGATGCACAACAGTCCATTGCACTGACAGAATGCAGATTTATTTATCCAATAGATAACCCCAATCTCTAGTGTGATATTTATATATAGTTAAAGGAATATTGGAAAACCATTTATCTGGTCTTGACTCCATAGGGTCCCCATATATCTATGTGATCAAGTCAATTTAACAATGGTGTCTACATTGATGACTACAAAGTGTACATGATGTGAGTGCTAACAAATGTTTTACTCTCTTATTTCTCAACAAAGGTGTTCGTGCATGTGATGACTAACAAAATATGGCAATTTTAACAAATTTTGACATGGGCATATCATTGCAAGTTCCATTCATTTCATTTCACTTCACGAGCAGCCAAAGTTGTTTGCCACAAAACACAACACAGTCATTTCATAACCTTCCTAGAAAATTACAATTATTACTATTCTACACAATGGCGGATATTCTTTTGCTTCCTGATTCCCTGTCTAGTCTAGTCTAATCTGCATCACAGACCTACTCGCACTCTTCGCTTTCCAATGAGACATCAACAGGTAATATATCCTATTAAGCCTTTCCATTCCTCTAATGGTCTTTGAAGGTAAGTTCTGAATGTGGCAGATACTTAGGTAGATTAGGGTGAACACTACATTTACTAGTTCTAACCAGTTTGTTTAATTGACAATAATTTGTGTTGAAATCTGGACAACACACACACATTTTCAACCACATTCTTTTGACCTCGAGTTCCTACAGAGTTTCCATTAGAGCTTTAATTTCTAGGATTGTCAGTTTTTTGACATAATCAGTTATAACATCACTACATATTGATGAGAAGCACAGACACCTAATATCATCCATCAAGCATGCAACTACTATTCAAATTCAACGTCTACCTGAGAAGGTTGTTCCATCTCATCTTCAGTGTCAATACCCTTCCTCGTTCTGATGTGAGGCAATAATCGTTGATGGTCAATTGCTAAGGAGTAAGAAGTGCACTTGTTGATGATGGCCTTCCCCCTGGCATTAGCATACATTCTTCACAGATTCTTGGATTTTAGCTTTCACCTTGTTCCATCTCTATCTCGTCCTTTTCCTTCTTAACACCTTTTCCTTCTTAGATCCTCTGGATTTTTAGCAGGGTGATTCTTTGATAACCAATACTTCCCAACACCTCTCAGCTGTTATGGTTCTTCTTCCATAGACCTATACATACTTCCTCGTGTCCTAATTAAACCTGGATTGCCTGTCATTGCCAGCCTGTTGCCGCCTTGCTGCTCATTTGTTGTTCCTTCCAATAGTCACTCCATTATTCAGGACCTCTTTTTCACTTTCTTGGCATCAAGATGTGGCAGCTTTCTCGTCCATGGGAAACTGGAAAGGATGTTCTTTCCTTGTGTTGTTCACTGTATCATGTATGCCTATCGCTAGGGTTAAATGAGATATTGGTGGATACATGTAAGATTTCAAGTCCTCCCAAGAGAGCTCATCTTGGTGTAATAATCACGGATGACATTCATTCTTTTGTCTCATACAGGCTTCTATTGTACTTGTTTGACCATTGCTCACTGTGAATCTATTCTCAAGTTCCATAAAATTGACAGATCTCTTTATGGATACTCATACTCCATGAATCTTGGAGTCAACCGCATTATTGCAAGTGTCCCAAATGCTCCATTTTCTTCTCATCTCTTATCCTTGCAACTGCACAGTGAAAAACTCGCTTTCCTCGGCAGCAAAAGAATTTCCGTGCTTCTTTCCAAAGCCTGTAGTGTGCAATGCCTTGGAGTTTCTCTGATACGTAGATACTACTCTCGCTTGGATGCAATACAACAGACTTGTGATGTCCACTGCAGTAGGCTTCTTAGTTGTTCTCACATTGTTGCTTGTTGTGCTTCGAGCTGCTTTTCTTCTGCTTCTTCTACCCAGGTTGAAGTGTTAAATGCCTGTGATTACTAGGTTGTACTCACACATGGGCTTGTAACATGGGTAGAGTTGAAATCACTATAATTACAGCTCAATGAAACAAACAGGGGATGAGATGAAGAAGAGTATTAAAGTTGCTAATCTGGTTAGTATTCAGTGCATTGCAAGCACCAAGCATTTACACACATATATACAATATATTAGCGACTTACCTAACCAACAGGTATACAACAAAACAAAAATGAATACAAACAGTGTGGGGCAATCATTCTTGGATTCTGGCACCACCTAAGACCTAAATGTTGGCAAGCCCAACTTCAGGCAAAGCAAAAGGCCTTTTATGGTGCTTCCTTTTCCATTACACACAAGAAAATTAGGTGATACTTGTAGCGTCTCATTAAGCATTGACATGTCATTAAGTGAAAATTTAAGCCTCTCTTAGAAGACTGATAATCTGCTAATAAGTGGCTAGATTCGTAAGAGACAGGCTCAGTAGAGAAGAACAGTCCATGGGAGAATGATCCCACAGCTAAGCTACATAACCATGAGATCACAATGTTAGTTTTTCTATTTCAGTTTTAATTAGACACGCCAAATTTTAAGACCTAAGTTATATATAGAATTTGATGCAGTATTATGATGAACTATTCCCTTTCAGAAGTGAGTTTGTCATTCAATTATCATTACTTTTTCTAATTTCTCAAAGTACAACCATATTGTTGTGACTATGCCACAATAAAGGAAATTTCAAGCCAAGTCAAGAACTTAATGGAATTATGTATTACTCACGCATAACTAAGAATAGTAATAATAACGCTTATAACCATATATGTATCATGAATGAAGTCTGAAATAAATGTGAAAGTTGTACTTTTCTTTAGTCTGTGCAACATTTTCCCGACATGTAGTCATGGTTCCTCATGGCCATTCTCATATCCAATCAACTGTGTCTGAAGAATCAACAGACTCAGGTAAACACTTACGGCAGAAGAAAATGATAGTTACAGCGAAACTTACTTGCATGAGCATAAAGACAGACGTAACATCACACTATGATCACTCGCCAATTGGATATCGAAAAAAACTTTAGTCACCAACTGATAACTACCGCAGGATTAGCTTCTTTTTCCGCAGAAGACCACAATAGACATGAGCCAATTGCAATTATGGTCATTTTTTAGAATTCACCTAGTTATGAGTTCAAAACTACACTATTACTGGGTGAAAACATTCATGTTCATTATGTTTAAAACTAAAGTCACTAGCTGAAAGGATGTGCTTAGTGGTTTGACATCCTTTCAGCAATAGCTGCCCCCGTATGCCCTAATCCCACACAACAAGGGCCCTGTACCATTTGTTATCAGAGGTCATAATTCATAATTTTGTTATTCAACAATCAGTCGCTGTTACAAACTCTCGAACGACAGTGTTTCATGTGTAGTCTGAGTCCAACACAATCAAATACGTAGTCTGTTATCACTATTTGTCTGAGTCCAAACAGCACCCTCCCTTCCCATCCTTTATTTCTTTATTCATTACAAAACATTGGGAGATTAACCCCTTATATCCTTTCCATCTATTCCAAAAAGTATAAGCAACATCTCCAACTGTACGCATCAAATTAATTTGTTCAACAGGACTAATACTTGCATGCATTCATGAACACTAACTCAGAGTAGTTATTGAGATACTTAGCAATGAATATCCTTGATAGAATTATACGCTTATGCATAAATTTCTACAATGAATAGTCCAAAAAATTTGGACCATTTCTCGATTTGTGCGTGTCATCCTTGCGCAGGGGCCATGCTAATCTTCTCTGTATCGTTCCAATTTTATCAGATGTCTCCGAAGAGACAARATTGTATGTCACTCTGAGTAATATAAAGAAAGAAAACCTTATGTAAACTTTCGATATGGGATATTTAGAGCATAGCTTATTCTTGACTAGTTGACTTGTTTGTTACAATGACTCATACAATGCAACTACAACCAAATGAACTCAAAGTGTTCAGACCATGCTAGACTGCAGTAACCTAACAATGGGTAACTTCACAAAACATACCAGGGTAGCAAAGCCAAAAGCAAATGGTAACTTACAGAAGTTGATGAATGAATAAGTTCCAAGCGATTCAGAATTCCAGAAGTATCACGATACCTCTCCCTGAAGGTATCAATATGCTCATTAGTCAGTAAACCTAGTATACGGTATTAAAGTGACTAGAACATACATTACACTAGATTATAGAAGTATATAGAACAATACTCGTTTTAGTGTATCAAATATTCAGTGTATCAGTACTAAAGAAATGTCAAATATTAGTTATTTATGAAATCCCTTCTAAACTTAGCCAATCCAACCACAGATTAAATACCCCCACTTTCATAAAATCCAATAACAGTATCCTAACCAAGGGGAAAATGAATCACCAGAGTTTCAATAAACAGTAGTTCAAACAATTGCAGTAGAATATCATGAATTAGGATTTTATACAACAATAATGTAACAGTTGCTGTTAAAGCRTACCTTTCATTGTGAGATAGCATGAACAGTTTTAAGCTTGCAAATTTGGAGAGCCTCGGTTTGAAATGCCCAATTAGATGTTCACTAACAGATATTGAAGCAACAAATGAGTGAAAGAAAAGATGTAG
>SNQN01001692.1:24131-54225 GCA_008642245.1 Bassia scoparia | reverse complement strand
TGCAAACCATTTGCATACAAGAATTTTTGAAATACTGGTGACAGGTCAAGGGGTATACGGGAAATGGCACAGCCACTTGTAAAGTTCCGTCACCAATCGTCAAGGACTTGGGATTGCAAGGTTGTATCCCTATTTAAAGTGACTGGGCTACTATCCATTGCCACCAACCCTTGCCCTTGTACCGGAACTGTTGGACTTGGCTCACTATCCATTGAAATTGACAACCCATGTGTGTTAAATGTGACTTGGCCTCACAGTCATTGCCACAACCCTGGTATCATGAACACACCAATACAGCGAAGTGATTGCATTTGTTCAGACAAGGTTAATCAGGGATCAATCACTTGTGTATGTCTACAAAAGGTGTTGGCGTGGGACTTGGTGATGTCCTCACCAAAAGTCCTACCTATAGCTCACACATCATCCTTTGTCCAAACCGAGTCATTCTTCATCTCACTCCCAGTTTGAGGGGAGTGTAAAGGAAAAGGAAGGCCACCCATATCAGGGCCTTGCTTTTTGCCCTTGTAGTTTGGGCAGTGAATCATTAGGCCTAGGCAGTCCATGATCCAAGATATTGCCACCATTTGGTTTTATCTTGTTTGTGGTACAGCTATTAGTATGTTAATCCTAATATATTAATTAATATTATATATATTAATATATAATAATTATATATTATAATAGTAGGGTGAGATTCATGAGAACTCTTCTAGGAGTAACTATGGAACTCTCATATTCTGGCAATTTTATTCTTTATGTTCTACACTAAGTTTTATGTCTACAAGTCAAGCTTGATGTTCACACCTACTGTTTGTAATGTTCTAAATTTAATTCCTTATGTTATAAATCAGTTTTTTTCATGTTTTGCAAATTATACTTTATGTCTAAATTGTTAATCTTGCCTTATTTCTATAATTTATCTTATGTTCCCAAATCATACATATTTCTTCTCCTCGCTCACCTCTACCCACCAACTCCGGCAAGACACCATCGAGCCATCACAACCACGCCACCATCACGTCACCCTACGTGTGCCCAGCCAAAACACCCACACCGGCCCAACCACAGCTCACCCGGAGCCTAGCCCACCCGCATCCAACCGAGCCAGCCACTAACACAACACCAGCACACAAACGTCTCCATCGCACCACGCACCACTCTCATTGCACACCTCCCAACAACGAACCACCCTACTGCAACCACTACCACGTGTCGCCACCCAACCACAGTAAGCCCCTCAACCAGATTTAACCGCAACACCACACTAACAAACCCTCGCCCACACTGACGAACCACCAACCACTACCATGTAACCACGCACAAGCCAAATTAGGTTCAATTTGTGGACAATAAGGAGGGGGGATTGATAAACGGTGGTGGGTTTAAGAGAAGTGAGGTTGAATGGGAGAAGATGGGTAAGGAGGAAGAGAATGGGGTGGTTGAGTTGTTCGAAACTTGGCGTGTGGCCGGTGCGACGACGGTATCTAAGATGGACTAGAGGTTTAATCCGCCGTGTGGTTGGGAGCTGCCGTGGTGCGGCGATGGTACCTCGTGGTGGTTCGGCAAAGAGAGAGAGAAAGAAGGTGGGAGAGAATAAGGGTTGGATGGAGAGAGGATATGGGTGAGAAGAATGTCCAGATTTTTTTAAAATATTTAAAAGAAAATGGTGGAAGATATTCTGGATGATTTTGAGGTTGAGATGAAGTTCTCATGTCTCACCATAAGAGTGGTTCTCATATGACCAACATCTCTCTCTTTCTCTTCTCTCTATATATGTATATATATCACCCCACCACATATACATAAAATTATTGTGTGAAATGCCTTTTATTATACAACTTATACTCTTCAACTCAACATCATCCCTGCATTCATTTAGCTTAATTAGAGTGATTTCACTCTCATGTGCTCTGAATGAGCGTTACAAAAAGTTAAAGTAATGTTAATTGGTGTAACAAAAATCTTGTAACAATTGTACTCTTCCTCATTGTTAAATTATGATGACAAAATTACCATGTTTCAGCCTACTTTTGCTATTGTTTTGTCTTTTCCGCCAATTATTCCCCTTTATTTTAGGGACCACTTATATCACTATTTGCTTATTGCATTAAGAAGAGCGCTAATCAATTTTGCATTTATTCGTTACGGAGGAGTATTGTTTTGTTAATCATTACCAATTTTCTCTTGTGTTCCTTCATATGACTCTTTGTAATTATTCTGCATCGGATAGCTTTAGCTTTTATTCTTATTTCATACTCAATATTTGTGGGATACAAAATAGTAACATTGAGTTGTTCTTAAACAATCTACAAAAGCACATCTTGAAAGTTTTCTCTATTTCCTAATTCGGTCACAAGTACATGGTAAACTCTCCTCTAAAGAGTGCACTTGTGTCGTGTTAACCTAGGATCAAGTCGGTGAGTGTGATTTAGCACCCGATCGAACTTGCACAGAAATGGCCTGCTGTATTTAATTGGGAAATCAATATAAAGCTTGTACTTATTTTTCGAAGCTCATTGAAAGAGCTCCTTCCAAAATAACCGTATGCCAATGAGCGAGCAACACGGTATCTTAGTAAAAGGCGAAAGAATAGTTCGCTTTGGGTGCTCACGCATGGCTGCGTAATTGTACGGTTCAATGCTTTGCAATTATACTGGAAAGTTTCTGATTGTTCAATTTGATGAACGATGTGGACTACTATCTAACTCCACTTAGGTCTTGAGGATGAAAATAGTCCACAACCCAGACATTGTCAGCTATAGCTTTTGCTAACTAGTTGGTATCTGAATTTTGATGGCTATACTATTTTTTGTTGTTTTTCAGATATATAGGGAGCCATAAAGGATGTTTCGGACCGAAAAGTAGTGATATTTAGTGAAACTAAGGTGTTTGGTTAGAGTTTCTACCTACAATCCTAGTCTAGACTATTTTCTTATCTAGTAATCTCGTCCTCTAACCTTAGGAAGAACAAACATAAGAGTCCAGATTGCCCACATTACAACGTGTTTTCCTTCGAAAATTAAACAGAACAACATTCTTTTTTAGACGTGCAATCGATATCTGTTTTGAGACGTGAAAAATATTGACACCGAACGTTGAGTTTAAAATGACACATTTTACAGCTTTGTGATAAATGTTGGAGCATTACTACATTCTAGTCTAAGTAAGAAGGGAGCACAATACTCGTTAACAGTTAACAAATATGTAATTAATAAATACCAGAGTATACTTTGTTTTTGTTATTTGTAACTTACTTGGATAGTTTAACATTACAATTAGCAGAGTGAAAAGATAAGGAGTATTAGGCAAGCCGCGCGAACGCAGGCCCACTCACGAAATTATACGTACGCTCTCCTCATTGGGAGACAATTAGGCAGCGCTCTTCCGAAGTGCAATGGAAGCCCCACCTAGCCATGAGCTAATGAATCGCCATTGAGACCCCGTCCAGGTAGTTCCTAGTGTCAAATCCCTCTTTAATGTCTGTTAGGTTGTCTTTTCCTTCTGTTATTTTATCGATGTGGGATGTGAAATAAGTCCTAACTGTCGAAATTGTGGATAGATACGAACACCATCAGTATGAGGTTGTGAACATGAATAATTTAAGTGATGCAGAAAAATAATATGATACTCTAAAGGAAAACTCAAATATGTATCTTCAACTCTTCAGTTAATTGTAGTATATTGGTGGAAAAAAGCCTACTTGTTTCCTAATTTTCTATATTATTTTTTAAATGCATACATACCTGAGCGCTTTTCCTGTGTTGTAGTTATGAAAACAGAATTATAGAGTTGGCAATATTGTTTGTCCTGTCTCTGACCTAAAACGATCTTGCTGAGTTTTTTGTCGCCGAAGAGCAGGAACACGGTTTGTTGCTTTATTTATTTTGGCACACGACGGTAGATCGTAGAGTTATGTCTTGCCTCTTTGAACTGAACTGTCTGATCATTGAATTTTGAACTAATGTTCATTCAGTGAGCTACTCTTGCTTACTTCTATTTGGAGGGCTATAGAGAGCAACTTACCTTGTACAAAGTGCGATCAGCAGACAGACTAGTTCAAGTTTTAACCTTGCACCACAAAGAATAGGATTTGAAATTTGTGAAGCTGTCTAAAGTTGAATGGCACATTGAAATTGTCCTGAGATGTATATATGAATTGTAGCAGTAGCACTGTGTGAAATAATTCTGAGATTACTTAAAAGTTAGTGCTACTTGTGATTGTTGCCATGATATAGGTTGAATCTCCTTAAGTCCTACACTCTCACTTGCTCTTATTTTATTGCTCTTATGCCAAATTTCCAGTCTTCTTATCCCACAGAACTTCTATTAGTCATACTGTATAATCTGCAAGTATATTTAGCAAGTTTATGATCTTAATTAATTTGCCAATCTAGATCTATATTAGGGCCCGTCAAAAAAAAAAACTTTATATCTTATATAGAGTTTTGGTGTCTATTCGATCTACGGGCTATCTGAACTTTCATTCTTATTTTGCAACAGCAGACAGTCCGGCAAGAATGACCCCCCTTTCTAACATGAACCTGAATAAATTGGTGACTGAAGATTGTTTTGTATATATTCTGACTTGGAGTACAAAATTCCATTTCCGCTATTAGTCTGTCTTATCCTAACCAAAAGTCAATATTTCTTCAGGCAGCTAGGATTACTGATAAAAAGACCCACATTGGAAGGTTGGAGATTATGGAACAAAAGAAGGAAATAAAGGAGGTACGAATCTTAAACAAATCATACCTTCTCAGCCTTTTTGGCTAAGATCAAGTGTAGTTCTGTTCTACAGTTTAATATCTATACGTGTCAATGACCACAACGATATAAATTAAGTTTTAAGGGGGAGATCCACACATAGCTGCTGCTGAATCCTCGATGTCGTCCATGCTTTTCACTACTGAAGGGCTGGCACGCCCATAATTCATTTTAAATGTTTGATGTAGTAGAGATTTTACATCTTTTCTTCAACTCATTTGTTGCTGTCATCTTGTGTGAACATCTAATTGGCATTCAAACGGAGGCTCTCCAAATTTGCAAGCTTAAAACTGTTCATGGCTATCTCACAATGAAAGGAAGTTTAACAGCAAACTGTTACATATTTTGTATAAAATCCAATCATGAATCTACTGCAATTGTTTGAACTACTGTTTTGAAACTCTGGTGTTCATTTCCCTTGGTGGATACTGGTTATGGATTTGAAAGTGGGGTATTTTATCTGTGGTTGGATTGGCTAAGTTTTAAGAAGGGATTCATAAATAACTAATATTGACATTTCTTGTAGTACTGATACACTGAATATTTGATACTACTCCAACGAGTATTGTCTATTATCATATCAGTGAGTATTTCTAGTCACTTTAATCGTTACTGGTTCTGACTAATGAGGCATATTGATACTTCAGGGAGAGTTGTGATACTCGGACTGCTTGAATCGCTTGGAACTATTCATTCATCAACTCTATAAGTTACCATATCTTTTGCTTGCTCCCTGGTCTTTTGTTGAGTTCCCATTGTTAGGTGCTGAGTCTACTGGTCTGAACACTTTTGAGTTCATTTGGTTGTAGTTGCATTGTATGAGCAGTAACAACAAGTAACTATCAAGAAAAGCTACTGCTCTAAATACCCCTATCGAAAGTTTCTAAAGTTTCTTCTTAATACTCAGAGTGACATACAATATGTCTCTTCGAGACATCTGATAAAATTGGAACGATCAGAGAAGATTAGCATGCCCGCGAGATACACGCACAACAAATCGAGAAATGGTCCATTTTTGGCGAAAACTGCGCAGGTTAGGTCCGCAAAGCCCACTCCCACTTTGTCACAGCGTTGAGGTGTTTTGCTTTGCTTTACTTATGGTGGAAAAACCATGTCTGTCTTTCCTGTGGTTTGTTGCTAGAAATCCACCTTATCGATTTTCTCACTTCCCCTAGAATGAGGTTTCAGCTCAGATGGATCCAAGGGGTCGAGAAATTTCTGGCAAAATTGGCCTTTGGTTATTTGTAAAAATGAAATGCAAGTTTTTTCTTTCGGTTACATTTGCATGCTTTTTCGAGTAGAGATTCCCACAAACATTGACTATGTTTAGTTATGCTGGTGGTGTTATATATCTTCCACATTGTTTTCCTTTTTTTTGAAAGGCACCATGTTTTTCCTAATTGAATCTTTGTTTGCCTTAAAGAAAGAAGCAAAACAAAGGATCCTCTGCACATAAATAATGTTTTTCGATACGGAGTGGTGGGGAATAGGCAGATTGCGATGAACCTGTATGCTGAGTTTAGAAAGAACACGTGTTTTTGCATGAATTGGCTAAGTGTATGCATAGCAAAGGCAATATTGGTGATGGTGAGGTATATCAGCTTTCCAATTCCAATGAGATGCTGATAAATAAAAGGATCAGGAAGTGGGGAGCCTTGATCATGGGTGAACTTGACATGTGAATCTAATAGAAGTTTGAGTGGTTTCACATTTTGCATATGATGTTCCTGGAGTATATCCATGGCATATCTCTTATGTGAGATAAAGATGCCATCTGCATTTCTATGCACTTCAATTCCCAGGAAGTAATGCAGATTTTCCAAGTCTTTCATTCATGTGAAATCTAGTGTTTAAAAATTGTTTGACTCCTGAAATGAGAGAGTAATTCTTTCTAACAATAAATCATCTACACATACCAAGAATCTGATCCCCTCCTTCGGATGAATAGTGAGTAGTCAGCTTTGGACTATGTGAATCCATATTCAGTTAAGGCTCTTGAGAGTTTACTAAACCATTGTCTTGGTGCCTGCTTGAGGCCATATAAAGATTTTTTGAGTTTACACACCATATTGGGATGTGTCTCTGCATAGGGAGAGCTCCCCCTGTCCAACTATAGTGACAACACGTGCAGGCATACCCTGTGGGAAGCTTGATGTATACATCTTCCAAGAGGTCTCCATGCAAAAATGCATTTTTGACATCCATCTAAGAAAGATGCCAATTTTGRATTACTATTAAGGCTAGCAGGGATCTCACAATAGTCATTTTGCATTACTGGTGCAAATGMTCTATCCCTTCTCTCCACCTGCAGCTAACCAGTCTAACTTTCTCTCTTTCAACACTTCAATTTGAGTTAAACTTTGTTTTGTACAACTATTTGGTGCCTATTGCCCTCTTTCCATGTGGCAACACGCTGAGATCCCAAGTATTATTCTTTCCCAATGCCTCTAATTCCAAGTTCACGTGTTGCAGATGAGAGTGTGCGGGTGCGATGGAGGTGTGCTGGTGTGTGTTGCAGGCGCTCGGTTGTGGATGGCTTGGTTGGGCTAGGCCTGGTGTGAGCTGTGGTTGGGCTCGGTGTGGGTGTTTTGGCTGGCACACACGGTAGGTGACGTGATGGTGGCGTGGTTGTGGATCGGGCTCGATGGTGGTCTTTTGTTGCCGGGAGTGGTGGTGTAGGAGGTGAGAGAGGAGAGAAAAATGTTATAGATTGATGGACATTAAAGTATAAAATTATAGAACATAAGGATTAAAATTGTAGAACATAAAGTATAAATTTGCAAAACATGAAACCCTGAATTTATAGAACATAAGGATTAAAATTTTAGAACATACAAACAGTAGGTGTAGAACATCAAGACTTGAATTGTAGAACATAAAACTGTAAGTGTAGAACATAAAGAATAAAATTGCAGAATATGAGAGTTCTTCATAGTTCTCACCTAAGAAGAGTTCTCCATGAAATTCTCACCCTATATATATATATATATATATATATATACATATATATATATAATATATATATATATATATTATATATATTAGGGACTTAACATAACCTAATAGCTGTACACAACAAAACAAATGAATACAAACAAATGGGGGGAATCATCCTTGGATCATTGGACTAGCCTAGACCTAATGATTCACTGCCCAAACTACAAAGGCAAAAGCAAAGGCCCTATATTGGGTGGGCCTTCCTTTTCCCTTTACACTCCCCTCAAAACTGGAGTGAGATGAAGAATGAACTCCGAGTTTGGACAAAAGATGATGATGTTGAGCTATAGGTAGACTTTTTTGAGGACATCACCAAGTCCACAGCAACACCTTTTGCTAGGAACATACACAAGTTTGATTGCTCCCTGATTAACCTTGTCTTGAAACGAAATGGCAATCAATCTTCGCATGTTGGTGTGTTCATAGATACCAGGGTTGGTGGCAATGGATAGTGAGCCAAGTCACCATTTTAACACTACACTGGGTGTCAAATTTCAATGGATAGTGAGCCAAGTCACATTTCAACCGGTACAAGGGCAAGGTGGTGTGGCAATGGATAGTGAGCCAAGTCACATTTCAACAGTAAGAGGATACAACCATTGCAATCCCAAGTCTTCTTGAACGATTGATTGACCGTAACTTCACAAGTGGCTAGTCCTTTCCCGTATATACCCCTTGACTGGATGCACCAAGTATTTCAAAAATTCATATGTATGCAAAGTTGTGTACTTGTGACCGAATTAGGGAAATAATAGAAGAAAACTTTTCAAGAATGTGCTTTTGTAGATTGATTTTAAGAGACAACTCAATGTTACTAATTTTGTATCCCACAAATAATTGAGTATGAAATTAGAATAATAAGCTAATAAGGTATTCACGATGACAGAAATAATTACAAAGAGTCCATATGAAGGAACACAAAGAGAAACATTGGTGAATGATTAACAAAACAAATACTCCCTCCGTAACGGAATAAATGCAACAATTGTATTAGCGCTCTTCTTAATGCAAAATAAGCAAATAGTGAATTAGTGAAGTGGTCCCTAAAATAAAAAGGAGGGAAATAATATGGCGAGAAAAAGACAAAACAATTAGCAAAAGTGGTCTCYAAAACATGGTAATTTTGTCATTCATAATTTAACAAATGAGGAAAGATGTACAATTGTTACAAGATTTTTGTTACACCCAATTAACAATTACTTAAACTTTTGTAACGAATCATTCAGAGCACATTGTAGAGTGAAATCACTCTAATTACAGCTAAATGAATGCAGGGGATGATGTTGATGAAGAGTAATAAAGTTGCTATAATTAKAAGGCATTTACACACACATATATTTATATGTATATGTGTGTGTGTGTYTATATATATATATAMAGAGAGAGAGAGAYAYAGAGAGAGTGTTAGGTTCATATGAGAACCACTCTTATGGTGAGAACCATGAGAACTTCAATCTCAACCCTCAAAATCAATCAGAATAATCTCCACCATTTATTCTTTTAAATTATTTTTTAAAAAAATCTGGACATTTCTTACTCACCCATATCCTCTCTCCTCCAACCCCTTTKTCTCTCCTCTCCACCTCTTTCTCTCTCTCTATTGCCGAACCACCACCGAGGCTACCARCGCCGCACCACGGCAGCTCCCCCAACCGCACCACGGCGGATCTAACCTCTAGTCCATCTCTAGATACCGTCGTCGCACCGGCCACCACCGCCAAGTTTCGAACAACTCAACCACCCCATTCTCTCTCCTCCTTACCCAATTCTCTCTCCACCACTTCAACCTCCACTTCTCTTAACCACCACCACCGTTTCATCAATCCCCCCTCCTTATTGTACCACAAATTGAAACCCTAAATTTGGACTTGTGCGGTGGTTCATGGTAGTGGTTGGTGGTTCGTAGTGTGGGCYAGGGTTTGTTAGTYGTGGTGTTGCGGTTAAATCTGGGTTTGAGGGGCTTTACTGGTGGTTGTGGTTGGCTACACGTGGTAGTGGTTGCGAGGTAAGGGTGGTTCGTTGTTGGTGAGGGTGTGCATGAGAGTGGTGCGTGGTGGCGATGGAGGTGTGCTGGTGTTGTTGTAGTGCTGCTCGGTTGTGGGATGCTGGTTGGGCCTAGGCTCGGGTGAGCTGTGGTTGGGCTCGGTGTGGGTGTTTTGGCTGGGCACACGGTAGGTGGACGTTGATGGTGGCGTGGTTGGATTGGGCTCGATGGTGTCTTTGTTGCCGGGAGTGTGGTGTAGGAGGTGAGAGAGAGAGAGAGAAATGTTATAGATTGTGGACATAAAGTATAAAATTATAGAAACATAAGGATTAAAATTGTAGAACATAAAGTATAAATTTGCAAAACATGAAACCTGAATTTATGAGAACATAGGTAAAATTTAGAACATACAAACAGTAGGTGTAGAACATCAAGACTTGAATTGTTAGAACATAAAACTGTAAGTGTAGAACATAAAGAATAAAATTGCAGAATATGAGAGTTCTCATAGTTCTACCTAAGAAGAGTTGTTCTCAATAGATTCTCACCCTAATATATATATATATATATATATAATTTATATATATATATTAATTATATATATATATAGGGACTTAACATAACCTAATAGCTGTACACAACAAAACAAATGAATACAAACAAATGGTGGGGAATCATCCTTGGATCATGGACTAGCCTAGGACCTAATGATTCACTGCCCAAACTACAAAAGGCAAAAGCAAAGCCCTTATATGGGTGGGCCTTCCTTTTCCCTTTTACACTCCCCTCAAAACTGGAGTGAGATGAAGAATGAACTCCGAGTTTGGACAAAAGATGATGATGTTGAGCTATAGGTAGACTTTGTGTGAGAGCATCACCAAGTCCACAGCAACACCTTTTGCTAGGAACATACACAAGTTTGATTGCTCCCTGATTAACCTTGTCTTGAACGATAATGGCAATCAATCTTCGCATGTTGGTTGTTCAATGATACCAGGTTGGTGGCAATGGATAGTGAGCCAAGTCACATTTTAACACTACACTGGGTGTCAAATTTCAATGGATAGTGAGCCAAGTCACATTTCACCGGTACAAGGGCAAGGTTGGTGGCAATGGATAGTGAGCCAAGTCACATTTCAACAGTAGAGATACAACCATTGCAATCCCAAGCCTTGAACGATTGTGTGACGGTAACTTCACAAGTGGCTAGTGCCATTTCCCGTATACCCTTGACCTGGTGCACCAAGTATTTCAAAATTCATATGTATGCAATAGTTGGTTTTGCATGAATTGGCTAAGTGTATGCATAGCAAAGGCAATATTGGTGATGGTGAGGTATATCAGCTTTCCAATTCCAATGAGATGCTGATAAATAAAGGATCAGGAAGTGGGAGCCTTGATCATGGGGAACTTGACATGTGAATCTAATAGAAGTTTGAGTGGTTTCACATTTTGCATATGATGTTCCTGGAGTATATCCATGGCATATCTCTTATGTGAGATAAAGATGCCATCTGCATTTCTATGCACTCAATTCCCAGGAAGTAATGCAGATTTTCCAAGTCTTTCATTCATGTGAAATCTAGTGTTTAAAATTGTTTTGACTCCTGAAATGAGAGAGTAATCTTTCTAACAATAAATCATCTACACATACCAAGAATCTGATCCCCTCCTTCGGATGAATAGTGAGCAGTCAGCTTTGGACTATGTGAAATCCATATTCAGTTAAGGCTCTTGAGAGTTACTAAACCATTGTCTTGGTGCTTGCTTGAGGCCATATAAAGATTTTTATGTTACACACCATATTGGGATGTGTCTCTGCATAGGGAGCTCCCCTGTCCAACTATAGTGACAACACGTGCAGGCATACCCTGTGGGAAGCTTGATGTATACATCTTCCAAGAGTCTCCATGCAAAAATGCATTTTTGACATCCATCTAAGAAAGATGCCAATTTTGTATTACTATTAAGGCTAGCAGGGATTCACAATAGTCATTTTGCATTACTGGTGCAAATGTTCTATCCCTTCTCTCACTCTGCAGCTAACCAGTCTAACTTTCTCTCTTTCAAACTTCAAATTTGAGTTAAACTTTGTTTTGTACAACTATTTGGTGCCTATTGCCCTCTTTCCATGTGGCAACACCTGAGATCCCAAGTATTATTCTTTCCAATGCCTCTAATTCCAAGTTCATGCTTTGACCCATTTCTCTTCCTTCATAGTTGTTTTGAAATCTTAGGATCGCATGTTTTCTATGATATTGCTAAGAAAGCCATAAACTCAGGTACAAACTAGTTTGCATTTCAGCAACATTCCCTTCTGACGCATTTCCTAAATTGGTAATGTGGTCTTCCAACCATTTTAGTTCAGCCTTTGTCCTGGATGATCTCCTTGAAGATGTGTGCTGTGATTTGTGTTTGATGATGTGTATCATCATCCATTTCTTCAACTTGGTGATTCTTTATCAGTGGTGTGAGCTATTTTGTCTGTTTGTTCAATATTCACTATGTCCTCAGTCCTCACCCCCCTTTGCACCCCCCTTTGCAGTGTTTTCATGTGATTCATCCCAGCGGTTGGCATATGTACACAACTGGTGAGTCAATTGAGATCTCGACTTTACATGAAAAGGGAATTTAGTTCAAAGAATTTTACAACTTTACCATTGTTAATTCTTTGATGAAAAATTTACCTTCTTCCTCTCTGGATTATAAGCCATGACTAGACATCTAAAGTTTTCATGTCATTGTAGTTTGGCTTCTTGTGAAATAGCTTCTCATAAGGGCTTGAGTTATTTATCACACAGTTTGGCAATCTATGATAATATAGACTGCACTTAGGACACAATCACCCCAAAAATTTAATATGAACCAAACATGTTGTAAAGGAAGATTGATTGCGGTCTCAATGCCCTTGCCATCTCAAGATGTTTCTTTTTTCCTCTCCGTCTCCCATTCTGTTGTGCTCATCACAAGCTTGTCTAATGTTTGATTCCTTTCCAACAAAAAAAAAAAAAAAAAAAAAAAAAACTCTTTGCAATTTCCTTCTATGAACTCCAATGCATTGTCTGAACTCACCGGTTTCACATCCTTTCCAAATCGTGTTTTTACAAGATGCACAAACCAGCTCACACTGAGCAGAATCAGATTATTTCTCAATAGATACACCCACACATCTCTAGTGTGATCATTTATAATAGTTAAGAAATATTGAAAACCATTTTGGTCTTGACTCCATAGGGTCCCATATATCTATGTGGATCAGTCATTTAACAAATGTGTTCCTACATGTGAGTGACTAACAAATGTGTACATGCATGTGAGTGACTAACAAATGTTCTTGACTCTCTTTATTTCTCAACAAATGGTGTTCGTGCATTGTGAGGTGACTAACAAAATATGGCAATTTAACAAATTTTGACATGGACATATCATGCAAGTTCCATTCATTTCTTTTCTCAACTTCACAGGAGCATGGCCAAGTCTGTTGTGCCACAAAACACAACACAGTCATTCATAACCTTCTAAGAAAAATTACAATATTACTTATTCTACACAAGGAAGGATAATTCTTTGCTTCCTGATTCCCTGTCTAGTCTAGTCTAATCTGCACTCACATGCCTACTCGCACTCTTCAGCTCTTCCAATGAGACATCAACCAGGTAATATATCCTAATTATAGCCTTTCCAATTCCTCTAATGGTCTTGAAGGTGAGTTCTGAATGATGCAGAACTTAGGTAGAAGTTAGGGTAGAAACACTACAATTACTAGTTTTAACCAATTTTGTTTATGACAATAATGTGTTTGAAATCTGGACACACACACAACAACATTTTTCAACCACAATTCATTTTGAGCCTCGAGTCTCCACATGAGGTTTTTCCATTAGGGAGCTTAATTTTAGAGGATTTGTCAGTTTTTTGACATTAATCATGTTTGATACATCACATACCATATGATGAGAAGCACAAGAACCTAATATCCATCCATTCAAGCATGCACTACTATTCAAATTCAACGTCATACCTGAGAAGTTGTTCCATCTCATCTTCAGTGTCAATACCCCCTTTCCTCGTTCTGATGTGCTAGGCAAATAATCTGATGTGTCAATCTGCTAAGAGTAAGAGATGCACTTGTTGATGATGAGCCTTCCCCTGCATTAGCATACATTCTTCCACCAGAGTTTCTGGATTTTAAGCTTTCACCTTGTTCCATCTCTTAATCTACCACCTTTTCTTAACACCTTTTCCTTCTTAGACTCTCTGTGGATTTTTAGCCATGGGTGATTCTTTGGATAACCAATCACTTCCCAACACCTCTCAGCTGTATGGTTCTTCTTACCATAGACCTTACATACTTCCTCGTGTCCTAATTGAACCTGGATTGCCTGTCATTGCCAGCCTGACTTGCAGCCTTGCTGCTCATTGTGTCCTTCCATAGTCACTCCACTTCATTCAGGACCTCTTTTTGCACTTCTGCATCAATGGTGTGGCAGTCTTCATCCAGTCCATTGAGGAACTGGAAAAGGTATTGTTCTTCCTTGTGTTGTTCACTGTATCCATGTATGCACTTATCGCTAGGTTACATGAGATATTGGTGGATACATGTGAAGATTCTCAAGATCCTCCCAAAGAGAGCTCATCTTGGTGTAATACTCACTGATGGACATTCCATTCTGTTTGTCTCATACAGTGCCTTGCTTAATTGTACTTGTTTGAGCCATTGCTCACTGTGAATCTATTCTCAAGGTTTGCCATATAAATGACAGATCTCTTTATGGAGTCACTCATAACTCCATGAATCTTGGAGATCACTGCATTATTGCAAGTGTCCAAAGCTCCATTTCTTCCATCTTCTTATCCCTTGCAACTGCACCAGTGAAAAACCTAGCTTCCTTCGAGCCAGCAAAAGACATTTCCGTGCTTCTCTTCCAAAGCCTGTAGTTTGCAAAGGGGGGATGCCTTGGAGTTTCTCTGATACGTAGATACTACTCTCGCTTGGATGCAAATACAACAGACTTGTGATGTCCACTGCAGTAGGCTTCTTAGCTTGTRCTSACATTGTTGCTTGTTGTGCTTCGAGCTGGCTCTTTCTTCTGCTTCTTCTACCCAGGTTGAATAGTGTAAATGCCTGTGATTACTAATGGTTGTCTTCACAACATGGCTGTGATAACATGTAGAGTGAAATCACTATAATTACAGCTCAATGAATACAAACAGGGGATGATGATGAAGAAGAGTATTAAAGTTGCTATCTTTGGTTATGTATTCAGTGCATTGCAGCACAAGGCATTTACACACATATATACAAGTATATTAGGGACTTTACCTAACCTAACAGGTATACAACAAAACAAAAATGAATACAAACAAGTGGTGGGCAATCATTCTTGGATCKTGCACCAACCTAYGACCTAATGCTTGGCAGCCCAAACTACAAGGCAAAAGCAAAGGCCTTTATATGGGTGGGCCTTCCTTTTCCCTATTACACACAAGAAAATTAAGGTGATACCTTGTAGCTGTCTCATAAGCATTGACATGTCATAAGCTGGAAAATTRAAGCACTCTCGGTTTAGAAGACTGAATAATCTGGCATGACATAAGCTGGCCAGATTCGTATAGAGGACAGGCTTCAGTAAGAGAAGAACAGGTGCCATGGAGAATGATCCCACAAGCTAAGCTACATATACCTGAGATCACAATGGGAAGTTTTTTCTATTTCAAGCTTTTAATAGACACTGCCATAATTTTTAAGACCTAAGTTATATATGAGAATTTGAATGCAGTAGTTATGATGAACTATTCCCTTAATCAGGAAGTGAGTTGTCATTCAATTATCCATGTCTTTTTTAATTTCTCAAAGTACAACATATTGTGTGACCATATGCCACAATAAAGGAACTTTCAAGCCAAGTGCAAGAAACTTAACTGGAGATTATGTACTCAACAGCAGTAACTAAAGCAATAGTATAATACACTGCTTATCATATGATGTAATCATGAATGAAGTCTGGAAAATAAATTTGAACAGTTGTACCTTTTCTTAGTCTGTGCACATTTTCCCGACTGTAGTCATGTCCTCATGGCATTCTCATATCCAAGTCACTGTGTCTGAAGACTCAAACAGAACCTCAGTAAAACACTTACCGGAGAGAAAATGAATAAGTTACCAGCGAACACTTTACTTGCATGAAGCATAAGCAGAAGGTAACATCYCACTACTGATCACTCGCCAATTTGAGCATATCGAAAAAAAACTTTAGTTCACCAACTAGATGAACTACCGCAAGGATTAGCTTCTTTTTTCCGCAGAAGACCACAATAGACATGAGTCAATTAGCAATTATTGGTTCATTTTTTAGAATATCACCTTAGTTATGAGTTCAAACTAACACATATACTGGGTGAAAACAATTCACTGTTCATATATGGTTTAAAACCTAAAGTCACTACAGCTGAAAAGGATGCTGRTTAGTTGGGTTTTGACATCCCTTTCAGCAATAGCTGCCCCCTATGGCCCTATCCCACACAACAAGGCACTCGTACCATTTTGTTATCATGGAGGTCATAATGTCACTAATTTTTGTTTACTTCAAAACAATCAGTACGGCTGTTTACAACTCTTCGAACGACAGTGTTTCATGTGTAGTCTGAGTCCAAACACAATCAAATACTTAGTCTGTTATCACTTGATTTGTCTGAGTCCAAACAGCACCCTCCCTTCCCCCAATCTCCTCGGTCCTAATTGAACCTGGATGTGCTGTCATTGCCAGCCTGACTTGCAGCCTTGCTGCTCATTGTTTTCCTCTCCATAGTCACTCTCTCATTCAGGACCTCTTTTTGCACTTCTTGCATCAATGTGTTGGCAGCTTTCATCCAGTCCATTGAGGAACTGGAAAAGGATTTGTTTCTTGTGTGTTGTTCACTGTATCCATGTATCGACTTATCGCTAGTTACATGAATATTGGTGATACATGTGAAGATTCTCAAGATCCTCCCAAAGAGAGCTCATCTTGGTGAATACTCACTGATGGACATTCCATTCTGTTTTGTCTCATACAGTGCCTTGCTTAATTGTACTTGTTTGAGCCATTGCTCACTGTGAATCTATTCTCAAGGTTTGCCATATAAATGCAGATCTCTTTATGGAGTCACTCATAACTCCATGAATCTTGGAGATCACTGCATTATTGCAAGTGCTCCAAGCTCTCCATTTCTTTCTCATCTTCTTTATCCCTTGCAACTGCACCAGTGAAAAAACCTAGCTTCCTTCGAGCAGCAAAAGACATTTCCGTGCTTCTCTTCCCGTGTTTTTACAAGATGCACAAACAGCTCCATGCACTGAGCAGAATCAGATTTATTTCTCAATAGATACACCCACACATCTCTAGTGTGATCATTTATAATAGTTAAGAAATATTGAAAACCATTTCTGGTCTTGACTCCATAGGGTCCCCATATATCTATGTGGATCAGTCAATTTAACAAATGGTGTTCCTACATGTGAGTGACTAACAAATGTGTACATGCATGTGAGTGACTAACAAATGTTCTTGACTCTCTTTATTTCTCAACAAATGGTGTTCGTGCATGTGAGTGACTAACAAAATATGGCAATTTAACAAATTTTGACATGGGACATATCATGCAAGTTCCATTCATTTCATTTTCTCAACTTCACAGGAGCATGGCCAAGTCTGTTGTGCCACAAAACACAACACAGTCATTCATAACCTTCCTAGAAAAATTACAATTATTACTTATTCTACACAAGGCAGGATAATTCTTTTGCTTCCTGATTCCCTGTCTAGTCTAGTCTAATCTGCACTCACATGCCTACTCGCACTCTTCAGCTCTTCCAATGAGACATCAACCAGGTAATATATCCTAATTATAGCCTTTCCAATTCCTCTAATGGTCTTTGAAGGTGAGTTCTGAATGATGCAGAACTTAGGTAGAAGTTAGGGTAGAACACTACAATTACTAGTTCTAACCAATTTGTTTATTGACAATAATTTGTGTTTGAAATCTGGACACACACACAACATTTTTCAACCACAATTCATTTTTGAGCCTCGAGTCTCCTACATGAGGTTTTTCCATTAGGGAGCTTAATTTTAGAGGGATTTGTCAGTTTTTTGACATTAATCATGTTTGATACATCACATACCATATGATGAGAAGCACAAGAACCTAATATCCATCCATTCAAGCATGCACTACTATTCAAATTCAACGTCATACCTGAGAAGGTTGTTTCCATCTCATCTTCAGTGTCAATACCCCCTTTCCTCGTTCTGATGTGCTAGGCAATAATCTGATGTGTTCAATCTGCTAAGGAGTAAGAGATGCACTTGTTGATGATGAGCCTTCCCCTGCATTAGCATACATTCTTCCACCAGAGTTCTTGGGATTTTAAGCTTTCACCTTGTTCCATCTCTAATCTACAGTCCTTTTCCTTCTTAACACCTTTTCCTTCTWAAGACCTCTCTGTGGATTTTTAGCCATGGGGTGATTCTTTGGATAACCAATCACTTCCCAACACCTCTCAGCTGTATGGTTCTTCTTACCATAGACCTTACATACTTCCTCTTGTCTCCCTAATTGACCTGAGAATTGCCTAGTCATTGCCAGCCTGACTTCCAGCCTTGCTGCTCATGTTGTTCCTCCATATCACTCCACTTCATTCAGGACCTCTTTTTGCACTTCTTGCAATCAATGTGTTGCAGCTTTCATCCAGTCCATGAGAACTGAAAAGGATTGTTCTTCCTGTTTTTCACTTTATCCATGTATGCACTTATCGCTAGTTACATGAAATATTGGGTGATACATGTGAGATTCTCAAGATCCTCCCAAGAGAGCTCATCTTGTGTAATACTCACTGATGGACATCCATTCTGTTGTCTCATACAGTGCCTTGCTTAATTTGTACTTGTTTGATCCATTGCTCACTGTGAATCTATTCTCAAGTTTGCCATATAAATGACAGATCTCTTATGGAGTCACTCATAACTCCATGAATCTGTGAGATCACTGCATTATTCGCAAGTGTCCCAAAGCCATTTTTCTTCATCTTCTTATCCCTGCAACTTGCACCAGTGAAAAAACCTAGCTTCCTTCGAGCAGCAAAAGACATTTCCGTGCTCTCTTCCAAAGCCTGTAGTTTGCAATGCCTTGAGTTTCTCTGATACGGTAGATACTACTCTCCGCTTGATGCAAATACAACAGACTTGTGATGTCCACTGCAGTAGGCTTCTTAGCATTTCTCACATTGTTGCTGTTTGCTTCGAGCTGCTCTTCTTCTGCTTCTTCTACCCAGGTTGAATAGTGTAAATGCCTGTGATTACTAAGGTTGTCTTCACAACATGGCTGTATAACATGTAGAGTGAAATCACATAATTACAGCTCAATGATACCAAAACAGGGGAGATGATAAGAAGCAGATTAAAGTTGCTATCTTTGGTATTATTCAGATGCATGCAGCACAAGGCAATTTACAACACATATATACAAGTATATTAGGACTTTACCTAACCTAACAGACGTATACAACAAAACAAAAATAAATAACAAGACAAGTGGGCAATCATTCATTGGATCCTGCACCAACCTAAACCTACATCTTGGCAGCCCAAACTACAAGGCAAAAGCAAAGCCTATTGTAGGTGTGCCTTTCCTTTCCCTATACAACACAAGAAAATTAAGTAACCTTGAGCTGTTCTCATAAGCATGAATTCATAATGCTGAAATTATAGCACTCTCGTATAGAAACTGAATAATCTGCCATACCATAAGCTGCCAAGATTCGTATCAGAGACCACTTCATAAGGGAAAGAACAGGTTCCAGGAGAATGACCCGACAAGCTACAGCTACATATTACCCTGAGATCACAATGAATTTTTTCATTCAAGGCTTTAATAGACACTGCCATATATTTTTAAGACCTAAGTTTATATATGAGAATTTGGAATCCAGTATCTATAATAACTATTCCTTGAATCAGGAGTGAGTCTGTCATTCAATATCCATGTCTATTTTTAATTTCCAAAGAAACAACATTATGTGTGACCAAATACGCACACAAAAGAACTCTTCAAGCCTAAGTGCAAGAAACGTTAATGGAGATACTTACTCAACAGCAGTACTAAAGCAATCACCTAATCACGGTCATATCGATCAGATTATAGATGTAATCATGAATGAAGTCTTTGGCAATAATAAATCTCTTCAACAGTGTACCTTTCTTAGCTCAGTGCACATTTCCCGACTCCCACATGTCACTTCCTCATCGCCATTCGCTCATGATCCGAATCCACTGTGTCTGAGCAGAAACAGACCCAGTTAAAACACTAGCCGGCGATTAAAAATTACATAATACCCGAGACACTTCTACTTGCATTGAAGCATACAGCAGAAGAACATCACACTACTGATTCACCGCCGTTGGAGCTACGAAAAAAAAAAAACCTTAGTCACTCAACTAATAGAACTACCGCAAGATATAGCTTTCTTGTTCCAGCCACGAGACCCGACCAATAACCCACTGAGTGTCAATTTAGACACCAATATTGTTTCCATTCTTTAGAAATATCACCTACTTATGATCTAAACTAACACATATACATGAGTGTTAGAATCTAACTCCCACTGCCTTCATATATGTTATAAACCAAAGTCACTACAAACTGGAAAAGCACGCTGCTGTATTGGGTTGACATCCCTATTCAGCCAATGCTGCCCCTAATGGCCCATCCCACACAACAATGGCACTCTCCGTACCATTTTTTTACATGGAGTATAAATGCACTATATTGTTTAGCTTCAGAGCACAATCATGTCGGCGTTTTACAACTCTTCCGAACGACCATGTTTCATGTGTACAGTCCAAACACAATCAAATACAAGCTAGTCTATCACTTTGATTTTGTCTGAGTCCAAACACACCCTCCCTTCCCCCAATCCTTTATTCTTTATTTCAATTACATAAATCGGAGATAACCCCCTGCATAATCCTTTCCACTCTATCCACAACAAGTATACAAGCACACATCTCCCAACACTGTAACGCATCAAACATAATTTTGTTCAACAGACAGAATACATCATGCAATTCATCCAGAACAAGCTCCTAGATAGTCACCGAGATACTTAGCAATCTCGAAATCTGTGAATAAATATTACTGTCTTATTGCATAAATTCTAACAATATTACTGCGGCGTCCAGCCCTCGCTGTAGTGCAAAGCATGGGCACACTCGAGATCTCCACGGCAGCTACGTAATGGAATCTCCCCCTTAAAAAATAATTTAACACTCGTTCGTGGCGTATGACACACCATCTATTCAGCTATATTTAAAACTATATCGAATAACAGATTACTACACTTTGTCTTAGCCAATATAGGACCCGAGAAAAAGTATTAATTCTAGTTTATTCGTTACCTCTTTTTATTTCTCTATTGGCTGCCGTTTCGCTTCACCCTTCCAATTGCCCGGTCTTCATGATATACGATCTAATCGATACCTAAACGCGATGTAAGAGAATATTGAATTTTCTTGATTAGCAATAACAACAGAAGCAACATGACATTTGCTACTTACAATCAGCAAATGGAACGATACAAAAGCACTATCTACTTCAAAGTCTCTGTGTTAAATAGGCGGACTGTCTATGCCACCAAACGCGGTCCAGCTTGTTGCAAAATTTAACTATGGATAGCCAGATAGACAAGATCACTAATAACTCAAAGATGATTCAACATGCTCATTAGTTGCTAAAATTGTAATTACAGAAATTAGTTTACCTTGCAACAGAAGTTCATGCATCAAATTTGACACGAAATTAAACCAAAAAAGCCTTGCAGCACAATCTAACACTAATGTATAAAAGGCTAAACATGAGAGCAGCAATATCGCTACAGGCTAACTTTCTACACCCTAATGCATCAATAATCATTTGTCCAATAAGTCTACGACTTCAGGAAGTTTCGAGCCAATACCATCTTGCTAATCCCCATTCCCCATTAGCATAATACAAGTAACAATAGTCATATATGTATCAATGATCCTACAGATCACGAGTAGCTGTAATGGTCTAAGACGAAATTTACTTGGAGCCTCGTACCAGTATGAGATCACCCTGTCGCCATAATCTACCTTAATTCATCGTGATGGTACCATAGCCCTATAGCCCATAGAAAAGACACAAACTCATAACGACACTATTCAGATCCTTCTTCTTTCAAACTTGTACTAGATCAAATGAAGAAACATATTACATCATAAGAGATACTTAGCTTCCGCCCGAAAGCCTCGAGAAAAAATTGCTCGAACTTCTGTTCTTTATCTACTTATATACAAATGATCTCCACGCAGCCCATTGCCAGCCCACGCCCTTCTTCTAGTCAGGGCATCTAATTATCTCCCACTTATCATCGTTCCAATTATCCAGATAGCCTCTACTCATTGAAGATACAATACTTGGTATGCCAGACCTTAATAAAGAAAGATACATCCCTGCCAAAAACATTGATATCATCAAATCGGAACCAAGCGTGCAACAGTCATGATTCCTTATAAAGGACCCTAAAACTTTAAACACCCCCTAGAAAGAAAGACGACTTCGCTTTCTGGACGCAACTCAATTCTTACCGTTTAGTCACTACCGTTCTTGATCATTAGGTCAGTCCAATCACAATCCTAACTAAGCCCAAGCACCTCATCAATGTATAAGAAAATCTTGCAATTAGCCTTCATACACACACCAAAAACATAGCAAGGACTTGAGAACACTATAACTATTTAATTTATAGCTCTTTTGGGTTTTATCAAAGCAACAATGGGTTCCTTGGTAAAATTACACTACATCTTGAACAGTCAAGACCATCCATACACAATTCTTCCTAATGATACATCATCTGAACTCAAATACAAGAACGAGGTCCGTTTGTCGTAAGGCGTAAACAATCTTTCAAATGTATAAATTGGAAGAGGAAGAATACACTTCATGGGAAAGATGTTTACGTTCTACCAAACGATCCTAGTATACTCTGAATTTCTTTCAGTAAACTAGCATATGAATATATTGACTATATATCGTATGACCACTCAGCTCACATCATCACCTCAACTTACGTTACATACTGTAATTCTGACAATACTCACAAAATAAATCTAAAAAATTAAACCAAAGTTTTTGCTTGTCTCTATCATTAATATATCCTCCCAATAGAATCCTTAATAATGGTCATACAAACTAAATTGAGAGAAGCTTAAAATTGAACATATCGTTAATATTAATATTTGGAACCAATCAAGTCCATTCTTTCGAAACAAATATTACATTCTGTCGAGTTAAAAGTCAATAGGATTAACCTCAACAAGTTCATTTAAACTACAACGCAAGAATATTTATATTCTGAAACTAAAGTCCATAATGCAACTCAAATGAATATAACTCTTACATCACTAGACCAAAACATCTAAACCTCATTTCAAAATATTGTTCCAAAAACAGAACAGTCTCCTCTACTATATACTCAAACTGGTTCGTTTTAATTAGCTAAGAAAGGGTTTGACCCAACCCCAGCGTCTCTCCCTTAGGGTCTAGAGTTCATTACATTTCATCACCCCTCTCGCCCTCCCGCCTTCGTAAAGTGTAACTCCCGGTAATATGTGTCTCTGCGATTCGTCTATAAAAAAAAAACAAAGTGTGTTTTTAATTCGCTTATTAATCCAGCAGTTTAAGATGCTATGATGCTACCATCTCAAAAAATTCTTATGTCTTTTTGCTAATCGTAAAATTATATCCCCTCATCCTAAATCATAAACTGAACGAGCCTATAATTTTTTATAAACTAATGACTTATACGGTATGACTAATGCCTCAAAGAACGTCGCCAAAACATACACTCCCGCCAATATCAACCAGAGAAATCCCAGCCAAAAGAAAAGGTGAGAAATTACGCAGATCAAAAGGTCTTAAAATTAAAATTAAAGCTAGCAACCAAAAAAACTTAATGGAAAATATACACTTAATAAATAGCAAAAAAGAGGATGCATGCATTATCCAACATACAATTGAGAATGATATAATGAAAAACAAGCTATGTAATCTTTAATATATTTGAGGGAGGAGTGAGTTTTGCCAAGAAATCGTGGCAAAAGTTAACTGTCGTAGTAGATAAATTGTAAAAACGTGGGGGTGGAATTACATCAACTGTGAGTGTTAAGTAATATAGATTGATATGTTAATTTCACATCATTTCGTTAGATTCAACCTTTGTTTCTATCTTGTCAATGCCTATGATAACTCAGTATAAAAAATTATGATTACCATTATAAAATGTGTTTTTGACAAGTATGAAAAAGCGAATTTAGCAATAAACTGGATCGCGAGCAGTATTCTCTTTCTTAGTGAAAATTTTGAGAAGTATTATCTAATATAAGTGATTTATCATTCTCATTCCAGTAACATTGTTTAGAAACTATGAGTCAAAAGAGTTATAAATATTGAGCTTGTTTGGAAATTGGTTGTTGACTGTGAWTATTGACTGTTGTTTCATTTCYCTGAATTTATTGATTATTTAACTATTCTATATATATCACTTCAACATTTTGGGAGTTTTTCATTTTTCCATCCGTCCCACACTTACAATTAAATTTTGCTAGAAGTATTAAAGCACTACTCAGACTCTTAAAGGATGAATTGAATGTTTGGTATGTATGTACAAGAAAGTATGAATGTCGCATAGTTATGTAATATGCATGGACTATGCAACATAAGGACATTTTTGCTATTTTGGCAACAAAAAAAAAAAAAAAAGGATCTTGTGTTTAAATTTTTAAAAAAAATAATTAAAAAAAAAAAGATCTCACCATACATAAGTATACTTGGTCAACCTAAAAAATAATTGTTGCGTGAAAAATTATGTAGCTCAATCCTCAATTTAAATTATGTAGCTCAATCATCCAATCCAAATTTAGAGCTTTTTTTGGCAAAAATCATTCGAAACACAAATTTGGAATAGAATATAATAATCCAAACAAGTAAACAATCATAATGAAGTATATATTAATGGCTTAAGGCACATTACACATTCTAAAGTCCAACAATTCAAGTACTCCGTAAGACATAAATATTGAAAATACATTTTTGTTTTTGAAGCGAAAAGTACATTTTTTTAGTCCAATTACAATCCAAATAAAATTTCGTTCCAATTTTATCAGAAAGCTCTGAAAGATACATGATTTGTGTGATGCAGATCTTAATATAAGAAAGAAATACTCCCAAAACTTGAGAGCACAATCGGAACAGTGTGCAATTAGTGATCTTAGTACAGGACCTATAAATAACTCTCGAAAAGAAAGACTCTTTGGATACTACAGTTCTTCGTTAGTCACTATCGTTGTTCTTATGCATTAGGTTCATCAATCACAATCTAAACTAAGCGCTAGCACTGTCAATGTTAGAAAATCTTGCATAGCCTCTTTCATCAAGACACTACAAAAAATAGTCAAGGACTTGAGGTACAATATTACTTTTATTTTGATAGCTTTCTTTTTGGCAGTTTTAAAAGCAAAATGGGAAGAACTACATTTGACAGCAAGACATCTAGACAATTTCTAATGTACATCAGTCTGAATAGTCAGATAAGGGTCGTTTGGTAGGGCGTAAACTTTCAATGGTAAAATTTGGAAGAGGGAGAACACTTTTCATGGAAATGTTTTAACGTTCTACAAACGAGCCTATTCTTAATTTTCTTTCATAACATAGAAATATGAATATATGAATATGAGAGTATGACCATAGTCATCATCACTCATACGTTACGTTAATACTTTGAGATTTTCACTACTCAAAATTAAATTAAAAGATTACCAAGTTTGCTTAGCTTCGATTAAATTAATTGCTCCGCTTGAGAACAGAATCGTCACTAATCTTGGTTCATACTCTAATTGAGAAGAGTTACTTGAACATAAATTATATTAATATATGAAATACAATAAAGTTCCATTTTTTTTCGAGCATAAAATAATGTCTGTTCGAGTTTTAAAAGGGTCAATGGATTACGATGCAAGACAAAAGTTCTCTTTTAGACTACAAGCAAGCAAAAGAAAATTGTGAAAAAGTACAGTAATTCTGCCACCAAATGATGAATAAACTCTACATCACTAGCAAAACTAACTTCATTTCAACATATTTTCCAAAAAAAGTGTCCTACTATATATCAAAGTGGTTTTTATTTATAAGGAAGGGGTTTGGAGCCTTTCAACCAGCGTCTGATCCTTGAGGTTTAGCAGGTTTCTATTTCAGATCCCGGCCCTCCCTTGTAAACTGTAATCCGTAATTGTCGGATTCTTCTCGCATTTTTAAAAATAACAAAAGTGTTTTTTAATTATGGTGCTTATATATACCGTTAAAAGTGTAGGATTAAGCATCATAAATTTGTGGCTTTTTTGCTTAATGCTTAATAAATATTTTCCTAATTGTTGACAAATTGCAGGCCTTAATTTTCACTAAGATATATGACGGAGTATCAATCTTAAGAATGTGCAAAAACTTAATTTCCCAATATAAGCCGACAGAATATTCCAGCAACAAAAAAGGAAGGAAAATATTCGCAAGTAAACTCAAAGTTAAAATTAAATTAAGAGCAAAGCTAAAAAAACTTAAATGGAATAATTAGAACTAGGAAAGAAGATCGGATGCTGCATTTACTTGAAACATAAATCGAGATGAATGACGGGTATGAAAGTTGACAAAGCATAAATGGTATATTCACTTAATAATAATTGTGAGGGGGGAGGGAGTTGTGGCCAAAACGTGGCGAAGTTAATGGTTATGTTATTATCAAACATATTGTAATGGGTGAATTGACGATAATGTATGATGCTGGTTTAGGGGTGAATGAAGATGATATGGTAATCATGCTTGGCTGATAGATTAATTTACTCTCTGTTGTCTAGTCTGTAATTGCTAGTGATGATCAGTAAAAATTATGATGGATATGACCATTTATAAGGATTAGTGCATTTTGACAATAATGAAAAATGCAGAATAGTTTAGCAAGTAAGACTGATGGAGGAGTTATATCTTTCTTGGTGAACAAATTTGGGTAAGTATTATATCTATATATAGATTTAGTATTCTCACATTCCACGTACTATTGCTTTAGGGAAATCCATGAGTATAAGAGTTTATAAATATTGTTTGAGCTTTGTTTGGCGAATTGGTTGTTCGATGTGAATATTGGACTGTGTATTCATTTCGCTGAATTTATTGATATTTAACTATTCTATATCTATCATATCAACATTTTGGGAGTATTTTCATTTTTCATCCGTCCACACTTACATAATTTGCTAGAAGTATTAAAGCACTTACCCAGACTCTTAAAGGATGAATTGAATGTTTGTATGTATTTGTACAGAAAGTATGACTGTCGCATAGTTATGTAATTGCATGCGACTATGCAACTAAGGACATTTTTGCTATGTTATGCAACAAAAAAAAAAAAAGGATCTTGTGTTTAAATTTTAAAAATAATTAAAAAAAAAAAGATTCTACATACATAAGTATACCTTGGTCAATAAAAAATATTGTTGCGTGAAAAATTATGTAGCTCAATCCTCAATTTAATCTTATGGTAGCTTAATCATCCAATCCAATTTAGAGCTTTTTTTGCAAAAATCATTGAAACAAATTTTGGAATAGAATATAATAATCCAAAAGAAAACAATCATAATCGAAGTATATATTATGCATAGAGGCAATTACACTTCTTAAAGCTCATACAATTTAAGTATTTTCCGTAAGACATAAATATGAAAATACATTTTTGTTTTTGAAGCGAACAAGTACAGTTTTTTTAGTCAATTACAATCCAAATAAAATTGATTTGTATTGACCTAAGATTTATGGTCCCTACATCTTATTTACTATATTATCTCTATTAAAACTTTAAAACAGAGTGAATAAAGTTGCAATTTAATATTTGTTATGAAAATTTGTATTGTAATAAGATATAATAATCAAGACTCGTGCAATCTATGTGATGACTAGTATTTGATGGCACGTTTCGACGTGTTGAATATTTTTATGCGAATTTTTTCTTTTTTTGCAAATGCTAAAAGTAAATAGTTAAATGTTAAACATTTTAAATTTCTTATTACTTGTCTTGCTTGTGTCTTTGTGACTAGTCCCCACCAAATTTTCTTTTCTTTAGTATTTAATTATATGGATGAAATTATTTTTGAATAAGTTGAATAAGCTAGATCTTCAAGCAATATTGAAATAAAAAATAATCGCGGATACTCATATTGTATGGTTATTTTTATGTAAATAAAGTATATTTCACATTAATGTTTATACTTGTTATGTTTCACTTTCATATATGTTCTTGAGCAATCACTCGTTTTTCTTTTTGAATCCAATTGACTCCTGATAATTATTTATTCATCTATATTATAAAAGAAGTATTATGTCGTAATTATAAATAAAATATATTTTTACATGATATATATATATCTCATATTTATTTTTGTTAGAATAACTAGCATTAAACTATGTGTATGAGTCAATTATTCCATTTTATAAGATGTTAATGTTTTATAGATATATTTCCACAATTTTAATACTATATTTTTAAATATTCATATATCTATTGAGGGCCGTAGTCTAGGGTAATTCATGGGAGCCATGCGTTGGATCGACTACATTCTCGCCCCCTGTTGCTCTATATTAGATGATTACTTACCTAAATTTTATTCAAAGAGTCTTAATGCCTCTAATAGATTCATGATATAAAATTGTAAAATTTAAATATAGTGTAACGCCTTGATCTTTTTAGTATTTTCTTAATTATAGTGACTAATGAATGTTGCATAATAATATAGTCCGTACACAAGACATTATTTTGATTTTTTTGATTTTTATCTTCTGATTAAAACAACAATTAGTTCATTCAATTCCCTCTCTTCTACATTAAGCGTTATTGACTGAAGTACAAGATCTATCTAATTTTCATTCCACATAGCGAAAATGTCATACTTAGTATAATATTAATTCTTCATATATTTCGTTAAATTTTTACATTATTATTGTTAATCTTTAATTATTTATATATATTACTATATTAATAATTATTCTCCATGCTATCATTAAAAATACAAAGATGAACCCCTCGTGACTTGCACGGGTCCAAATATAGTTGTTTGATAGATTGGGTTTGATTTTGGTCCAATAGAAAAGACATTCCTAACATGAATTTGTCTCTTGTATCCATAAAAAAAAGTGTAATTTCTTTTTTCATCTTGCGTGCGTCTCATTAGACCTGCCTAGGCTGAGTATTCATGGTGTTGGTTTTTATCACGATTACCTTTTAGGTCAACTTTTTGTTGAAAAAAATAATCCTGATTTTATTATTTTTCTGTGTAGATATCAAATATTAAGAATTCTTACCTATTGGAGATATGTAACGTTTTATATTAGTTTATATTTCATTTTGTATTTAAAAATATATTAATTCACAAATTACAAGAACTGCCACTGTTAATTATTGTTATGCTTACGAAGGGATAACGTCATTCAATAAAAAATCACTATTAAGAACTGATTTTCTTATATATTAAGGTGCAAGGGGCGGTTCGTGGGGTGGTGTCTCCTAAAATTACTTCCCTTGCCTTACTATATAAAATTAATAAATTTAAAGCAATTTCAAATCAAAGAAAATTATTTTGAGCCAAAATGGGAAGGATTGAACACTAGTGAGAAGGCTCAACTTAATCCACACTCAAGTTTGCAAGAATTTTAGCTTCGTGGAAGCATTGATAAATCTACAACTTGAATAATTTTGGATCCATTCATGAAGAGTACAATATTCTATTAGGATTTTTATGTCCTTAATGAATGGAAATATACAATGAAGATCCTAATTCACATGAGGAAGCTGGAAATTCTACTGCAGAGGATTTATGTGCCTCGACTCATGCACAAAGCATATTTGCTATTTTTAAAATTACTTTTTTGTATATGGCCATATGGCTCCAGCCTCATTTCTGAGAGTTTCGGGCCTAAGGGCAAAAAGAAAATTTGAACCCCGTTAACAATAACTAATTTTCCTGTTAAAGTTATCAAGGGAATAAATAATTATAACACATATGTTTTAAACGTTGTTTACATTTTAATCACAACACGAGTTTACAATATGAGGAAATGATTATAGGCAACTGATATCTGAATAGATTGTTTTATTGCAAATTTCTAACAATGATTTAGTGAGACGTGCCAGCTTGCAGTAGTGCAAAGCATGAGCGACACACGAGGATCCAGCACAGCTACTGTGGTGGAACTCCT
>SNQN01001692.1:0-24106 GCA_008642245.1 Bassia scoparia | reverse complement strand
CTCACCTAGATGCCAAGTATAAATTTCTATTTTAGACTTGAACTCGTTTTGACCCGCCGTCACGCAACTTGATTTACCTTCAAATCTTTTACTTTCATTTTATATATTATAACGTCGTAAAAAATTGGCTAGTTGGGGTGTAGTTGCTCTCTATCCTCAACATCGATCCTTTGCTCCCTTTTGCCTCCCTCCTAACTCTCTGTTTGCTCGCTGTTCTTATCTTACTTTATTTGGACTAAGCGCTGACCCCCATAGTGAAATAAAGTTCCAATTTATATTTGTTATGAAAATTTGTATTGCCTAATAAATATATATCATCAAGATCGTTGCAATCTAGTTATGCACTGTATTTGATGCACCGATAGTTCGAGCGTGTTGAATTTTTTATGCGTAATTTTTTCTTTTTTTGCAAATGCTAAAAGTAAAAGTTAAATGTCTACACATTTTTAATTTCTTTTACTTTGCTTGCTTGGTCTCTGTGACTTAGTCTCCCACCGCAAATTTTCTTTCTTTAGTATTGTAATTACTATGGATGAAATTAATTTGTTGAATAAGAGTCTGAATATGCTATATGGAATCCCAATAATTGGAAAGAAATAATAATCCGACGGATTACCTCGATATTGTTAATGCGTTCATTTTTAGTCGCAAAAAGAGTAATAGTTTCACATTAATGCCTCTTATACTTTGTTATCTGCTCTTCACTTTTATTTCTCTGGTCGAGCAACACTCGTTTTGTCTTTCTTGAATCCAACTTGAACTCCCTGATCGAATATACGTTTTATTCATCGTTTAATTAAATAACAAGCAACTTACTGTATGTTCAACTCAATTATAAATAAAATACTAGTTTTTACATATATATATATATCTCATATGTATTTTGTTAGATAATAAATAGCATTAAACTAATGCTGTAGAGATCATATTATTCCATTTTATAAGAGTTAATGTTTTATAGCATATAATTTCCCCACAATTTTAATACTTATTTTTTAGAATATATTCATATATCGTATTGACGGGGCTATCTGTAGTCCTACTTGGGTAATTTCATAGTGGACGACCCACTAGCGTTGGATCGACGTACCATCTCTCCTACGCCCCCTGTTAGACATATCTTATAATTAGATGCATCTACCTTACCTGCAAATTCTCTATTCACAAGGCTCTTAGCCTCTAATAGTATTTATGTATATACAAATTGATAAAACTTTAAATGATAGTGTTATACTGCAATCTTTTGATCTTTCTGTAGTATTTTCGTGTGAATTCATAGTAGCATAAGAATGTTGCATGCTAAATTACATATAGTCCGTACACGACATTTATTTTTGATTTTTTGATTTCTTATCTGCTGATACAACACATACACTAGTTCATTCAACTTCCCTTTACTGCTTTATCTCTACATTCCAGAGAACAGACTTAATTATGTACTGTACAGCCCATACCAATAGATTCTCATTCTAATTTTTCATCTTCCACATAGCGAAAATTCATACTTAGTATTAAAAACTATTAGATTCTTTTCTTTTAATATATATTCTTACAAATCGTTTTACTAGTTATTTTGTGTAATCTTTATTATTTATATGATTACTATCTATATCTAATATTAGTTCTCCATGCTGTCATCATTAAGAAATACAACTAGGATATACCTCCCTCGTACTTTCACGCGCGTATCCAAATACTAGTTGTTTGATTAAGATTGTGAGTTTTATTTTGGCCAAATAGAAATAGACATTTCGCTATCATGAATTTGTCTCTTGTATCTCAAAAAAAAATGTGTAATGTTCTTTTTTCATCTTGCGCTGCGGCTTACATTAGACCGGTTGCCTGGCTGAGTATTCGATCGGTGTTTTGGTTTTATCACGATTACCTTTTAGGTTCAACTGTTTTGTTGAAAAAGAAATAATACCTTATTAGTTAATTATTTTCTGGTGGCTAATTTATCATAATTTAAGAATTTACTTGTACACTATAATGGTTAGTATGTAAACGACTGTTTATTATTAGTTTATATTTCATTGTTGTATTTTAGAAAATAATATTAATTCACAAACTTACAAGACTGACCCAACTGTTAATTATTGTTGATGCTTACTGGAAAGGATCATGAATAAATCGTGTCGATTCCATCTATAAATAAGAATCACTATTATGAACTGATGTTTCGTTGATATATAAGGTGCAATGGTGGACGTTATGTTTGGGGTTGGGTTGTTCTCCATAAGATTAATCTTCCCTTTAGCCCCTTGGACTATTTATGGATCAAAGAGTTAATACGAATTATGTAAAGTCAATTTCAGATATCAAAGAAACTTAACCCTTTTGAGCTCAATATTCAGGTAAGAGAATTGAACAACTAGTAGACGAAGGATCTCAACTTGATATCCACACTCAATCTTGCCCTAAGAATTTAGCTTCGTGAGAGCATTTCAGAGTAAATACGTACAACTGTTAAATGATAAGTTGGATGCCAGTGTCGGGATTGAGGAGACGGTGACAGGGATCTTCTGATTAGGATTTTGGTGCTGGATGGTGGCGCTGTGGAGAGATGGAGAATGTAGTTACTTATCTGAAATCCTGTTGTTGGTCACATGAGTCCGAGCTGGAAAGAATCCTCTACTGCTAGTAGGATTATTATGAGTGGCCTCGACTCTTATGCTCAATATAGATCGTATTTGCGTGTATTTTTTAAATTTACTTTTCTGTAAATGGGCCTATTATGGCTCCGAGCCTCATTTCTGAGAGTATTCGTGCCTAAGGCAAAAATAGAAAAATTGAACCCCGTAACATAAACGAATTTTCCTGTAAAAGTCTGACAAGGGATAAAATTATATTATAGTACTATCATCATGTGGTCTTAAGCGTTGTACATTTTTCTTAAATCATCAGCTACCGTTTCAAACAATTTTATAGAATGATCCACAGCCGCAGATTTAATATCGCACAAGGACATCGAATTAATCATACCACTGTAATTGACTAAGAATTGTTTATTGCAAAAATTCTAACAAATTGAATTAAGTGAGCATGTGACGGCCCAGTGTAGCTTTGCAAGTAGTGGCAAATCAAGGCTATTGAATGCGAGCCACACGACGAGGATCCTTCAGGCAGCAAGCTACTGTGGTGAACCTCCCCTTTAAAAAATTAATTTAATATCGTTGTGGGTCATTGACCCACGTATCAAGATTAAACTGATAAGAACAGAATACTACACTTGATCTTAGCCAAAGCGAGAAATGGATATGATTGTTTTGTTATATAAGTTACCTCCTTTTATAAATTATTACTCTTCTGTCTCAGCCCCCTTTTCAACCTTCCATTGTGGATCAAGAAAAACATTAGTCTGGCCATAAACGTCATTAAAACTAGGAGGCAATAGTTATTATCCACTCAGCAATTTTCTACAATCTAGACTACAGTCAGTTCTTGCACAGCAACCTCTATAGTTCAGTTCACCCCAGCATCCAAATGGCGAAAACTGTACCAACAATCCTCCTTGGCTGAAGAAGGAAAATCGAATTAGGATATTTGGCCATGTAACGACTCATGCTAGGAATGGGCTACGTTTTATTCCTTCTAACTTGCTATTATATGGGGACATTTTGGTCCACTCATTTCAAACTGTACTATTTTGCTCCGTTATAGTAAAAAACATATCAATAGATAATTAATTGAGTTTTTCCCTATAAAAGGGCAAAGTAGTACTAGCTATTAAAAAATTAATTTAATATCGTTGTGGGTCATTGACCCACGTATCAGATATTAAACTGATAAGAACAGATACTACACTTGATCTTAGCCAAAAGGCCGAGAAAGGTATGATTTGTTTAGTATAAGTTACCTCCTTTTATAAATTATACTCTTCTGTCTCAGCCCCGCTCTTCAACCTTCCATTGTGGGATCAAGAAACATAGTCTGCAGTAAGATAGAAAATGAGGAAGAAAATATCACCACATTATGCTCATTCTAAGATACAGTTCATTCTTGCACAGCAATCATGTTCATTCACCCCAACAATTCCAATATTGCAAAATGTACCAAAAATCCTCCTTGGCTGAGAATGGAAAAAATTCCAACAATGTTGGCCATTAACGTACTCATGCATAAGGGCATGTTTATCCCTAACTTATATGGGACATTAGTCCACTCATTGAAAGTGCTCTGATTTTCTCGTAATAGTAAAAAAAAATCAAAAATTAATAATTGTATAAAATGGCAAAAGTTATATGCATGCCATTACTATAGTTTCTTACAATTAAATTATATTAGCAAATTAAGATCAGAATACTATCTTAATATACTTGCAAATATCATACAGTAATAATAGACTAATAATAGAGTTTCTGATGAATAATAAGACTTGAAAATTTGGCATAAGCAGCAAATAAAGTAAGAGCAAAGCAGAAGTGGTAACTGGTAAGGACTACTTACGGGCCTTACGGCCCGTTTGGTTATTGGTAATAAATTGCGATAATGAGAATGAATTCGTATACAAATATAGGAAGAAAATCCATACTCATTCCCATGGTAATGCCATTGCATCAATAAAAGTCCAATTTTCTTCTTAAATTTTCATTCCCACTAAATACCACTCCCKCAAGTGGTAATGAATGGARGAATGGTAATAAAATTATTAAGAAACTGTATCTCCATGGGGAGAAYAACACGAGTTTAGGATAAAATTATTTTCCATGGAGAAAAAATTACTCACAACATTTGTTCTCCATAGTGATTTTAAGAGTTCTTCCCTATTTAAATMACACTAAAATTTCATTTCCATTCTCACTATTTAGTACCAATAACCAAATGGGCCGTTAAGGACTTGAAGAGATTCAATGGCAACAATCACAAAGGAGCACTAACTTATTAAGTAATCATCTACATATAATTCACATAGCTGCTTCAATTTCATCATATACTCTCAGACAATTTCAATGTGCCATTCAGCTTTAGACACCTTCACGAATTACTGTGAAAATAATTCAATGAAAATAAGGTCAAAAATTCAATGGTGCATACATGTTCAGTTTAAAGATCAAAGCATAAKATCTACGATCTACCGCTCCTGTGCCAAAGTAAACGCAACAAACTCATGCTTCCTAGCTCTTTGCAGACAAACAAACTCAGCAAGACCGTTTTACGTCAGAGACAGGCACAACAATATTGCATACTTCTGTAGTTCTYTTTTACYTTAAACATACAACACAGGAAAAAAGCCYCAGCTCAAGGTATGTATGACATTATAAACTACATTATAAGTAGAAAATTAGAAACATAATAGGCTTAATTCCACCATATCATACATACTAATTAACTGAAGATACATCATTTGATGTTGTTCCTTAGATTATCATAATTTATAATTCTGCATCACTTAGATATAACTGTATTGTAAGATATATAATTCATGTCCACCAAACCTCAATACTCATGTGTTCGTATCTATCACAATTTCGACGTGGTCTAGGGAATTGATTCACATCCCACATKGATAAAATAACAGAGAGGAAAAGACCAACCTAACACTGACATTAAAAGATGGCTTTGAACACTGGAATACATACTTACCTGGACGGGGTCTATGGGCGACCATGAAGGCTCATGGCCTAGGCTGGTGGCTTCCATTGCACATTCGGAAGAGCGCCTGCCTAATGTCTCCCCAATGAGGGAGAGCGAGAGAGCCATTCATAATTTGTGATAGTGGGCCTGCGTCCGCGCCCCTGCCTAGACATCTTAATATTTCACTCTACATAGATAATAGCAAATCAAAGTAAGTTACAAAGACTCATTGCTAATAAACAAATTATGCAATTAACAAGTATCATTTCGGGATATCACTGCTTATACACTCCAAACCAAACACTCTAGTTTCACTAATCATCACTACTTGTCAGTCGAAAATCTTTATGGCTCCATATATCTGAAAAACACAAAAATAAAATACATCAAAATTCAGATACCTAACTATTAGCAAAAGCTAATAGCTGACAATGTCTGGTTGTGGGAATATTTCATCATCAAACAGTGGGAGTTAGATTAGTAGTCCAAATCGTTCATCAAATTTGAACAACAATCCAAACTTTCCAGTAAAATTGCAAATTGAACCGTACAATTACGCAGCCATGCAGTGAGCACAAAGCGAACTATTCTTTCGCTTTTACTAAAGAATGTGTGCTCGCTGCATTAAGTGGCAACGTTTATTTTTGGAGGAGCTCTTTCACGAGCTTCCAAAATAAGTACAAGCTTCATATGGTTTCCCAATTAAATGAACAACACCATGTTCAGTGCAAGTGTTCTATCAGTGCTAAATCATATTCACAACTTGTTCCTAAGGTAACATGACACCACAAAAGTGCACTATTAGAGGAGAGTTTAGCCACATGTACTTGTGACAAATTAGGAAATAATAGACAAAATTTTTCAAAAATGTGTTTTTTGTAGATTGAATTTAAGAGATAACTAGATAAGTCAATTTACTAATTTTGTATCCACAAATAATTGAGTATTAATTCGAATAATAAGCTAATAAGTAATTCACGATGAAGAAATAATTACAAAGCGTCAATATGGAGAACAAAGAGAAACTTTGGTGAGTGATTAGCAAAACAAACAGTCTATATCGACCTGTCAGAGCAGGAAAGAATTACACCACTGCTATCTGCGGAGTGAACTGATCCGACTACAAAAAGTAATCATTAAACAAACAATTACTTAAGCTTTCTATGAATCATTCAGAGCACAAGAAATCTGAGTGAACCTTGTAGCTGTCTCGTAAGCATTGACATGTCATAAGCTGAAATATAAGACCCGCGGTTTAGAAGACTGAATAATTTGGCATGTCATAAGCTGGCCAGATTCGTATAGAAGACACGCTTCAGTAAGAGAAGAGGTCCATGCGAATGATCCACAAGCTAAGCTACACAACCTGAGATCACAATGGGAAGCTTTCTATTCAAGCTTTTATAGACACACAAATTTTTAAGCCCTATGCTGTGTATGAGCATTTGATTGCAGCAATTATGATGAAAAACTATCCATGTCTAGTGTGAATTTTAATTGAAAAACTCATTGTTCTTTTATGTATCGAAAAGAATGAAAATAAAATATTTTCAGATCACCAAAAACACCATATTTCATAGCTACTGAACCAAACCATTAGATTGACAAGTAACCTCATGCAAGGCAAAAGAATGATCAAGGAGCAAATTTTTGAAGGCATTATGTTCATCATTTTACTGGGTGCATTCACTAACTAATGCTAGGTGGCTTCCACTGCACTTCCGCGGATTAGTTTTGCCTACCTAATGTCCCCAAGGTGGAAATATGTCATAAGTTGTGACATTAGGCCTGCATTCGCGTGATAAACAAGAATTCAACAAGTCTGTTTTGATGACTCTGCAGAAATTTTATAATTACTTAGTATTCAGCAAGATGGGATATATTTCAAGACTTTTCTTTCTAGCCTCTTGCTCTATAGCACTAACGAAACTATTACATATAATCTACTAACATATACTAAAGCAATCCCCACCTCTCATTTTTTCCTCCAAATTTCCTCCATCCCCACTCTTCATTTTTCCTCCCAAATTTCCCTCCCACCATTAATAATAATAATCAATAATAATTTATTTATTAATGCATATAAAATGAAAGAAAACATTTAATTAAGTTTAATAATTGTAATATGGGTAAATTTTTAGGCATTTATTAATTGATATACATATATAATTCTATTTATTATCACAAGTAAAACTTTATTATGGAATAATCACATTTAAAAAAGATAAATTTTGATTTTATTTACTCCCTCTGTTCCATGAAGATGTAGCATTTATTATTCATACGCTTGCCAATGCATATTTTGTATCGTTTTTATATATAAATGTATATATTTAAAAATTATAATAATTGACTATTAATTATCTACTCATTAATGAGAATCGAACAAGATCTCACATTACTATATTTGTTCATATACATTGATAGTTATTTACAAGATTCCCTCCACTTATMAATAGTAAAATAAACACAAATGACTACATTTTCAAGGAACGGATGGTGTATAACATTTCGTATTTTATTTAAAAGTCGAGCATCTGCTCGGGTATTATCTAGTACTAATACAAAGAAAGATATAATATATATGTTTCGAATCCAATTAAGTTTTTTTTTTTATTAAAAAAAAAAGTTATATAAAACTGTGCCTTTTCCCACTCAAAATTGAAATTAGAGCATTTTTCTTAAACTGGTTCAGAGGACTGGAAGTAGTAAAGAAAAGGATTTATGGGTGAAAACAAAACATGTAATCTAAGGGGATGATGCACTATTAGTTTCTCGATACATATTGTACTTGTGGCCATATGCCTCATTAAAGGAACTCCCAACAAGCCAAGTGCAAGAAACTTAACCTGGAGATTATGTACTCAACCTCAGTAACTAATGCAACAGTATAATACACTACTTATCATATGATGTTATCATGAATGAAGTCTGGAAAATAAATTTGAACAACTTTACCTTTTCTTAGTCTGCACATTTTCCTGACTGTAGTCATGTCCTCGTGACATTCTCATATCCAAGTCACTGTGTCTGAAGACGCAAACATAACCTCAATAGATCAAATACCGGAGGAAAAATGAATAGGATATATACCAGCGACCACTTTGCTTGCATGAAGCACAAGCAGCATGTAACATCGCACTACTGATCACTTGCTAATTTGAATATATAGAAAAAACCTTTAGTTCACCAACTCGCGGGGATTAGCTTCTTTTTTCCGCAGAAGACCACAATAAACATGAGTCAATCAGCAATTATTGGTTGATTTTTGAGAATATAACCTAAGTTATGAGTTCAAACTCTTACATCTATTGGGTGAAAACAGTTCACTGTTCATATATCGTATAGATACTCCAGTCATTACAGCTGAAAAGGACACTGCTTAGGTTGGTTTTGGCATCCCTTTCAGCAATAGCTGCCCCCTATACTATCCCACACAAGGCACTCYTACCATTTTGTCTAGTCTGAGTCCAAACAAAACCCTCCCTTCTCCACCCTGTAACGCATCAAAGTTAATTTTGTTCAACAAGACTGAATAAATTTATGCAATCATCATGACATTAAGCTCAATTATTGAGATACTTAGCAACTGAAAAAATTATGACACGAACACGACATGACCCATTTGCCAGCCTTAGGTAGGAGGTCCTGCACCCTGTTTCTGTCGATAGGGAGGAGAAAGGCGAGTATGGTGGTYTTTTTGATGGACCTGTTGAAAAGACGACCAATGAGGGGTGCACATTATCATCAAGTGTTCATGAACTTGTTGAGAGTATAGTGGGTTCTGCGGGGGAACTAGAAGACTGTAACACTCCTATGTATTAAGTGTCTATTCTCATGAGATTGGTGTGTAGCAAAGGTAGCAATATTAACAGAGTAGCAAGCCATTTCGCATCTCTACTCTTACACCAAATCGCCAAGCTTTCACAAATGCCAAGGATCTTGCTTGAACCTTTGTCTTGCGTTGAGCACGACTATGTACCAGATCTCCTACATTGGCTTCCAGCTGCGTCAACACAATCTTCCATTGGTGAGGTGTCAAGGATATCAACTTCCCCTAAGGAGTTTAAGGAGACTTGACCAATATCCCTATCACCGATCTCATCATTTTCATGCTCGTCGGAAGACAGATTGCAATGATATGCCATCACCAACTGTAGACATCACACACATCCAGAGTCAAAAAGCACTGACACTACACACCAATCTCATGAAAGGACCACTTATACATAGGAGAGTTACAGTCTTTCTAGTTTCCCCCGCAAACCACTATACTCTCAACAAGTTCATGAACACTTGAAGATAATGTGCACCCCTCATTGGTCGTCTGTCAACAGGTCCATCAAAACACCACATACTCGCCTTCTCCTCCCTATCGAAGAACAGGTGCAAGACTCCTACCTAAGGCTGGCAAATGGGCATATTGTGTCATGTTCATGCCAAACTTTCAAATAATGAATTAGTGGGGCGTGCAGGCCCTTGCAGTAGTGCAAAGCATGAGCGACACACAGGATCCAGCAGCAAGCTACTGTGGTGGAACCTCCCTTTAAAAATTATATTTAATTATCGTTGTGGGTCATTGACCCACGTATCAGATATTAAACTGATAAGAACAGATACTACACTTGATCTTAGCCAAAAGGCCGAGAAGGTATGATTTGTTTAGTATAAGTACCTCTTTTATAAAATTATACTCTTCTGTCTCAGCTCGCTATTCAACCTTCCATTGTGGATCAAGAAACATAGTCTGCAGTAGATAGAAAATGAGGAAGAAAATATCACCACATTATTTTCGTTCTGAGAACATTCATTCTTGCACAGAATCATGTTCATCATCTACCCAACAATCCAATATTGCGAAATGTACAAATATCCTCCTTTTTTCCTTTCGAAAACAGTCAAAGATAATATAAGCCCCGGCAATTGATCAATTGTTCGAATTTTCTACTTCTTGTTTACAAGCTATGAGACAAAATGACTGCAAGGTTTTTCCTTTTAGTTTCTGTTGTTGACACAGTGTACTGGTTTTATTTTTTGTCAAAATGAATTCTGGATTTTCTCTTTCGGTTTGCATCTTTCTGAGTAGAAAAATACATTAAACTGAAATTCACAGGAGTATGGTTTCCAATTTTGGTCGGAGCCTTGCAAAGTTGCTACCTTTAGAGCTTACACTGTGTTTTATATTGCTGTTTAGACTCAGATATCTGAAGTATACTTAAAGAATAGAGCTAGAGCTATGGTCACTGAAGAAATAAAGAAATGTTTCTATATCGTGTAAGAGTTTGAACATTTGGACCTTTCAATCCTTTCCGAACTTCCATCTTCGACAAATGGAGAATAGCATATCAAACAGGAGTAGGGGTAAGCTTCCTACATCCGGACCTCCTTAGAATCAGTCTTGATCGAATTTATCCTGGGTGGTGGGTGTTAACCCTTTTATAGAACAACAAAAGGGAAAAAAGAATGAACCGGTCATTATATTGCATAATACTGATTTCATATTCTTTGACTCTATACCAATTTTACCACATCTACTCATTTTATTTGGAGATAGCCCAAAAATGAAAGACAAAATACTCATAGTAGTTTATTTAACCTCAGTTTTTATTACCTTTTTTCCTGAAGTAGAATATCGCCAGACAGATGATACTCTAAAAAGGAGAAGAAACCAAGAAAATATGATGGGGTGCGTAGCTGACTAAACCATAGAATCAAAGCCACATACTTGCTGGAGAGCTATACACAGAAGTGCAATGCCAAAAAAAAATAGTAAACGGAGAGTGTTGGAAAGGAAACAAACCAGAATGTCCAATAAGTGAAACTAGTCTTCAAAGTTGTCAAATCTGACGAACATTCGAACCTGCACTGCTCAAAAACGTAATTCAGTGATTTCAAACCAATAAGCGTAAGGTATTGATGCTGCAAATTAAACCAACTGCTTGATTTTGATTCAATTATGGCATATGGCCATCATTTTATCTCCCATCAGAAAAATAGTAACCTCACAGCTAAAGTTCCCCTTTGAAGACTTTGAAGAAAGTAAGAGATTCATTCAGCAATTATTAATGTTTAACTCATGAAGAATGCTTTTATTCTCCATCATAATAGAAATAAAAACAATAGGACAAAACCTTCTGATATAAGATTTTCTCTCAGTCTCCCTTATTTGCACCCATCAAGGAATGCAGACGCAGTCCACACACAAATAGAGTAACAAAACAATACTTCTTGATTCTTCACGGTTAGTTAATATGTAATGTTTCGGCCTAAAAATGCAATGTTAAGTGTACACATCCATGTCGATTGTCGAGATCCAAGTATCCAACATAAATATTGAGGTAAAATGAAACGGCCAAAAATAGAATCTACTAGATCAGTCCATCCAAGAATCCAAGATTAGGGGTCTCAAACTCATCAACTTACAAGATACATTAACATATGACACCAAATTCTAACACTGCATTCTGAGCCTGCCACAACTCTAGTTTAATCTTGCATACATCTATCACCCCATTGAGTACTCCTACGTATATAACTATATACAAACTCAAATGAGAAGAATGAACTGATACAATTAATGACACTGAATTAAGTCCAGACTTGGAAAAAATGACAAATTACTCAAAGTCAAACAATGACATTAACAAAATTATTGTTCTAGATTTATGATCAAATTTCTTCATATCCAATTCAAAAACCTGGAACAAGCGAATTATGATTGCAACAGACGATGAGAATCTTGTTACACTGCTACACCAACTACCAAGGCATCTATTCCACTATGAGTGGGAGGAATTTATCTTTAAGCATGAGCTCAGAGTTCCTTATTATATTCTTATTTCTGAGAAGTTGTGCTAATATACTCACATTACTCATGAGCATTTGAACATACATTCAACATTGAATTGAAATTGAAAACTTGAAATCACTAAAACTTTGGCTAACGTTCAACACGTATTACATACCCAAACTGCTCGATCTTCACACACGATGGTAAGGTAATATTATATAACTCTTATCTTCCGCACAAATCTTTTCCATTTATTTACGTAAGGGTATTTTACCACAACACGTAGATTATCAAAATCCACTTTATACCATTTGCTAAAATCAAATAATGAGTAAGTAATTCTGGTTCTATTTTATGTTAATCAAAAATATATACTCCCCATCCATAAGAGATTGTTGCACAAACTGTATTTCTTACACATTTTGAGAATAAATTTAACGGTAAGTGTGATACACAAGAAAACAAATCAATTTAAAAAAAAAAAAACAAGCACGATGAGCATACTGTATTACTCATACAATCGTTTTTGATTAATTTACTTATTTTAATTTAAAATCTTCTTTCCTACAATACGTGAAAAAAATGGATTTGTTGCAAAAATTCCGACAGAATAATATAAGTTATAGAAACAAAGAGATAAATAAGCAAGTAATTTAACATTTATAGCCAACTGCATTATCTCAAATTAAAAACAGTAGAACTTCCGCGAATAGCTCAAAGCGGTTAAAGCTCCCGATTAATGCCCAAAAAAAAAAACAGTGAGAAGTGTAATTGGAGGAAAATAAATGTAAATAACAACGAAAAAAATTGCAGCAAAAGAAGAGACAAATATTACCTCAATCAGAAATGAAAACATGAAGTGGACCACAAAATTTTATTCAGCGAAATCCAAGTTTGGTTTTGTGAAACACTGTAATTTTATCCCATAAATTTGAGGCAAGTTATAATGTTTGTTGATTAAATGCGATGAAAGGCTGAGAGTTGGTGATGAATGAATGATCATATTAGTGACAAAAATTACATGCATTCATGAATGTAATTTATCTGTATTCTGTAAGGCTAGTTTGCTTCACTATAGACGAGGGGGTTTGCCTAGTTTARGTGGAARGGCTTTGTTTCTTTCGATAATTGAATTATATCCGAASTGATTTGAATTGAACTTACTTGAATTGAATATTATYTAAGAYAAGAAAATTGACTTAGGTAARCAATTTGATTTGAATTAAACTGAACTAAACTAAARTCAATTGAACTGCACTAAATATATTTGAATTGAACTAAARTTATGTACCATAACACGGCCTAAATCCATCCATACTTTTTTTTACTCATAAGGATATGATTAAATTTTATATTTTCATTCTCAATTACTGTTAAATAAGAAATTTCTTCTTATCATCATCTACAAAAATAAATAACATTATATTTTTTTATCAATAAATAAAAGTATTATTAACACAAGAATCGAAATATATTACAATCTAAGGAGCAGAAGGGTCAAACCAACTAGATTGGCCTCACCAGCTCAAGAACTAATACAAAAGTGGCAAGCCACGAAATAAATAATATTAATATTAATATTATAATAATAAAATTAAAAAGCTCGTAAAATTGTGCAGAAGTATTTAAACCTGTTGGGAGTGGCCCAACTTATTGGTTCTACGTCGAGGGAGTATCAAAGGATCGTGATTTTTCTATAGTAAATATGATAAACTTCAAAATTCTACTCCCCCAGTCACATTATTCTTACAACTCTTGTGCTTCGTACTTCGTATTTTACCCTTACTAAAAAACAACCATCATCGTCCTTAATCATCACCCAAACCACCCAAAAACCACCCAACGATGCCGCCACTTGTGTGATTATGAAGCATCTCGCATGTGTATAATTAGGGATGAGCAAAAACTGTGGGTACCCGGCACAGTACCTGGAACCGATCCGAAACCGACGGTTCCGGAATCGGAATCGGTTGGATCAGTACTGGTTTCGGTTCCAAGAATAAGGAACCGGTGGTGACCGATTCCGGTTTTGGGTACAAAAATTTGGAACCAGTACCCGGTGGTACCGGTTTCGGTACCGGGTATCCGGCAACACCGATTTTATAACCAGTACCAAGTAACTGGTTATGACTTTTTAGTTTATTAAAATACATTTGTTAAGGTAAAAAAACCCAAATTATACTATAAAAACTTGAAATACTATTGTATAAAGCAATGTGTTTTTGTGGCCAAATACACATATACAAGTATGAAATTAGCTAGGATAATCTTTGTCTTTTACTTATTTTTATTTTTAAAAAAATCTAACCGGATAACCGGTTCCGGTTCAATTATTCAGAACCAGTCGGTTCCATTTCCCACCCAAATGACTGGGTCCCGTCTTTGCTACCCTATGTTATCAATGTGCATAAAGAAACTCTTGGTGTGATACAGTCAAAAACAACGCTTGAACCATATTATGGTTTGATTGTTTAACCAACACATGGAATATAACGCAAGGCCCCCCAACAGAATTGATTAGCAATAATAATATTGCATCATAAACATGTCATAACCAACCAACAAATGCACGTGTGAGTGACTTCATCCCTAACTCAATGCTACTGCAATCTACCACATAAAGCTGCTCGATTCCAAGGTGGGACGACCTCAATCTTCAACCGAGCACACCACTGCGACCCCCCTTGCTACAAAAGTTGTAAATAGACAGTTGTTTCCCTACGCTCTGGCAATAATAACAAAACAGATATCAGATACAATCGATATTACATATATATGGTACCACAGCACCATTAAAGACCAAATTCTAATTTCACTAAAAGCATCGTGTACAGAGCACGGTTTTAGTTCTTTACTCCGTTATCCTCAACTGATCGTATGATGGTTTTCTCGGAATCTCTAAAAGAGCATCCATTGGACGTCACAAGGCTTCAATCGAGCCCTTACTTGGGACATCAGTCCGTCTTATGAGCTGTCGTTCAGTTGGTTCTAGTCCTGATAAATCAGAAATAAGGCGACATAATTCTGATTAGAACCTATCTTACCTGTATGAATCATTTCTGTCGAGTAATTAAGTTTCTATTGTTCTACAACAGCTAAATATTATTAATCTCCCGTAATTACATACTTCACATAGATTTTTACAGTAAAAATGTCGGCTGACATTTTTAGCATATCCACATTATGCTTACCATATGTTCTTTGCGTGAATGTGGTTTTGATTCGTTTTCTATGCAAGCAACTTGACCCGAATGTTTCCCTGAAACACCAAGGTTCTTGCCTGAGCTTTCACCGTTGAACTATCCAGCGCTTCTCTTGTTGGCTCTCGATAGTCCTGTGAACATCAAAATCAAAAGTCAGAATATTAAAACAGAATTACCTTTACTAAACTACTGGATCTACTCACAAATAAACCACCCAAAAAAAAAAAACTCTCACTATTATGGGTCATATAGCCTTCACAGTCAGAACTGATTGATATATGTACTTCCACACCTTCCAGGCTAAATATTGCATTTATGAAAAAATCAGTCCAAGTGACAGATTATGCTTCTCCAATTAGGATRCTTGTAGTTCTAGACCAGTTGCATTTGAAAAATAGAATTCTATCCACGAGATGGAGTTATATCTATCYAACCTAAATACCTAATCGATCACATTTTCGATGAAACTCGGTCTAAATACTCAGATTTCAATACTGGGTTGAACATACATTAGCCACGAGAAAATATTTATCCAAAAACCTTATAAATCACACCAACATAATACGAAGTAGAAAACTTACTYTCTAGGTCATGCACAATGTCTTCACTGCATTTAACAGCATCTTCTTCAGCTGCAGTTCTAGCTAAGTTTATCTCACAATCATGCTGCCCATGGCTTTCTGTCAAATTCCTGTTTCAGAAAAATTACTGATATTATCAGATGATTTCTAAGCAAGAAAATTGAATCAAAACATAGAATATTACTACCTAAAGCCTCAAAAGGAGGGCAAACCTTCTAGGAAGGCTCCACAAAACCAAAAGAGACAAAACTTGACTCGGAAATTTCATTAGGATAATTTATGTTAAAAACGAGGATGAAAWGATTGTTTAACCTGACTAACGAAATCAGTGCAGAGGATTGGCTACTGCATGTCTCATTTACAGATTCATGAGTAGTCTTCAAATGCTTGGAAGCCGTTTCAGCAATGCTCACACTAAAGATCAATTTCAATAAGGCAAAAGTCAGCCCATTAACTTACCAATAAAATATGGAAACTAACAAAGGAACTATAAAATTAAAAAAAAAACAGTCCTCAGTAAAGAAGAAATGAATGCCCATTCAAAACAGAAGATCAACCTTTTCTGTAATAGCAGCTCCATGCTACAATGCTGTGCTGCTGAGAAGTCAGCGTTATCGGTTGCATTGCTCTCAGCCTGTGATGAAAATGTTTGCCATTTTCGTTTTGCATCTGTTGTAAAGCCCTCCACTGTGGTAAGATGCTCGTCCAAAAATGATTTGTTCGAAATAGCAACTTCTTTAAGATCAAAAAGTCTTGCATCAACCTGCATAGCAAGCATAAAAATCTTAATGTGAACACAGCTAAATAGACACGCGTTCAAGATACAAAGTACAACTGCTGACCATTTCCTTCTGACGATGAATGTGGCTAGTTACTAACTTTGTCACATCAGCAAGAAGTTTTTCAGCATCAGATTTGGATTGTTCCTACAAATATCCCCAAGAAAATCATAACTTAGCGAAAAACAAAATATTTCACTTATAATCACAGAAAGAAAAGCAACAAACCTCAAAAGCTTGCTGAAATTCAGATATGCTCTTTATCTGAATCTCCTCAATCTGAGATGCATGACCACCAAGTTTGCTGGACTCTTCTGACATCTTTTGCAGATATACATTTATGAATTCTGAGATATCTTTCATATGCTTAATGCTATCGTGAAACCTCTGCATATTACAAGAGATAACCGAAGTCCTTGAAAATCTTTACAATTGCATGCACATTAATTAAATAAAAAATAAAAAAGGCCAGTTATTCAAATACAAACCTGACGAAGGTCCCGGGCAAAAAGAGCCATTTCCCCTCTGTGGCTTGAWAGAGCTGCTTGAAGATCATCATATATAGACATTGCTTTACCATCCTCAGCTTCTAAAAACTATTTCAAATATTATAAAAGGTTAAGAGGCTAAATATTCAGTTGTTCATAAGCATATAAGATAATATTAGTAGAGCACATGGAAAGCATTTCACTATGATTATGAAACAAATATCAGTTTTAGAATACTTCACATAAAAGATCACCAGCCCCCCAATAAGAAGGCTAAATTATGAGATGGCAAGACAAATAAAAAAGCATCAAAATTCAAAAGTACTTTTCTTTAACAAGATCAATTGTGTTGTGTTAGATATGTATTCTATTAAATTAAATTACTAAAGGTTAGATGGATAATATTCAATAGAATTATCAATCCTTTGAAGCAAAAGGGAAAAAATTGAACYATAGCTAGCACCCAGAGCTCAAGGTAAGCTTATATAGCAGCAAATTATAAAGACAGTGTCGGTTGCTCTACAATACCTCCTCAATAGACCGCACATTAACAGAAGCTTGCGATGACATCTCCCCTAAACTAGCCTCAGTGCTCGCCTTATGCGAACGAACAACTTTTTGCAGTGCATCAACATGTGAAATATACAGTGTCTTTGAAGCCATCACTTTCTTCTTCAGCTCAGTCACAGCCTGAAGGCATATAAAAAGGAAGTTGGCAGAGCTCCATTAATAAAACCAGAAATTTCGTGAATCAGAACTTTAGTTTCAAAAATACATGAATCTAAAATCATATGCAGCTGTTGATCCAAATCACCAACCTCACTATGGTTATCAATCAGCGAATGGCAGATTCTGTCAATGCATTGTAGGTTCTCATTTTGTTGAGACATTGAAGCTGCTACAGTACTGCAAAGGGACCCAAGTCGCTTTGCAAGCTCAGCTTGATAGTTTTCCACAACCGACTTGTTTTCAGCACTTAACTTGTCTTCCCTATCTGTTTCTCACAACAAAATTATATCAGACTTCGTAATGGCATGCAAGTATATAAGACCAGTCAAGATAGAACAAGAATCAACATACTGATTTTTGAAAAAAGCGAAGCATTATCTTGAAGAGCTTTCTCCAGGTCTGAGCGTAATCCACAAGCTTGTTGAGTCAAAGCTTTCTCTGTTTAAGCCATGTCAAAATGTTCATATATGGTTAAAAAAAACAGCAATAATGTTAACAAAAAAAAAAAGAAAAAAGAGACAAGTTCCAGAATACAGTTCAACCTGCTTTTATCTGTTCTGATATTATAAAATCTTTTTCTTTGAGAGTGTACTTTGATCTTTCAGTTCTCCTCATCAGTTACAATTTTCTTAGTAGAACCAATCTTTCCTGCAAGAATTGTCTTTTATAAGCATGCTCCTAAATAAAAGCAAAATCACATAGTACGCTGCATGCAATCATTGTTTTGATAGTTTCTTACTCAAATCGTGATATTCTTCATACTGAGCAGGTATATGTGCCTTGCGATATTCTTAGTTGCTTTTCATGGGCGAAATATTTGTCTTAATAGGCAAACCCCGATGATGCACATCTTTGAACAAAAGCAGTAAACCGACTTTTGTTGGTTCTCATGTTCCTCCATCTGCTCAATCTGATAGCCATTGCTAAAATGTGCACCACACAAAATACACTTTAAAGTATACTTGGAAATATCGGTCATGACACTGTTATGGGAAGAGTCGAGCAGAATATACTAACATAATGTGTGCATATAATATGGCAAACAGGAAACTATAAGCTTTCACTGTTAAGCAATTAAAGTTGAGATTGTTATACTCGGTCACTTTTCTTGGTAGTACGCTCTTTTGGAATATATACCATTCTTCTCTGTGGCATAAACCTCTAAATGTAAGGCAATTCAGCTAAATGTTAGAGCATTAATATGGATGGTCTTACAATAGGGTATGACCTATTGAGTTTCTTACCTCCCTTCAGTTCTCTCAATTTACATAGATGACTTTATCAGTTGACTTTCATCCATTTTTTGGTTAACCTGTGCAGTAAGTTCAAATAATTACATCTCAAAGGAGATATAGTAGAATACCAACAGATATTGAACAGAAGTCTCAGTAGAGTATAGAAGGACAATATATTAATTGATAGTCACTGGATCTCATTGCATCTGATATTGGATACTAAAGTTTGAAACATAGACAGACATCAACCATAAAGATTAAATCCAGGAACAAACTCTGGTTTGTTTTTTATTCTTAGCCCTGTGAGCATAATCAAGAGTGTCAGTGTCTCTCTAGAAATGCAGGCAGGGGTACTGTTGCAATAATGCTGTCTTCGTGCGTCTCCAGTGAATCACGCAATAATCTTGTGAGCTTGCTATCCTATAAATATCAAATGTCGGGACATCAGCTTGGATACAGTATAGTAAAAGTTTTTCCATGAGCTGCCTGATAAGTGATAACTGACCTATAGGAACATGCCAAGATGTTTAACCAGGGCACTTAATCGTCCTAGAGTGAGAACTTTTTTCTCCTCAGCTTCTCTGGCTCGGCTGATATTTCAAATTTGTGTATTATATCAACAACACAGTATTTTTAATTATTTGTAAAGTTCTTTTAGCAAAGATGTGTGACGATTCTTAAGTTTGTGAATGGAATAGTAAATCAACAAAAGGGAAAAAAATGATCTAAAACGTAAAAGGTAAAGACCTCACGAGCCAGACCAGAGATATTCTAGACCTGCAATCGACAAATTGAGTTTTCCACATTTGATGAGCTTTCTCTTCGGGTGTTGTTTTCTAAGTGTGTATGGTAATAGAGAACAAGAATGTGATTCGGCTGAAATGTAACAAAGAATCCAATGAGTTTCAACTTTGATTCTTTCAGTTTCTAGGAAATTTGAGAGCCGTGGTTTACTATGCAGATAGGGGCTGAACAAAGACGAATACATAACAAAGTTTAATTTTAAAAAATTGACCTTGATTGCTTATTAAGAAGGGTTTCAGCAGTGCGACGTTTGGCAGATCCCCTTTCAAGAAGTGTGAAAATCTCATTAGCACTAGTTACAATCTCCTCTTCCAACCCCCTGACCAAGACACCTCCTTTACCATCCTCCATGAGRGGCAGTTGCTTCTTCTGCCTATCCTCCAAAGCAACTTTTGAAATTTCTTCGGGTGCCAGTAAATCTGTAATTTCTTCGTTATATAGTTCCAAAAAAGTAACCTTCACACTGTACTCTGCATTCTGACTCTCCAATGTATCAAAAATCTGCTTAATTGCTCTAGGTATGACTCCTGCTCCAACTGGTAGCTCTCCATTAGGGCCACTCTGCCAGTAGTCGCAAAAGATAAATTAACCATACCAGAAACTCAATAGGAAGAACATCAGCAAGTATCATGCAGCAATTATGTACCTTATTTCGCTTACAGTCACCTTCCATAGTGTAAGTTTTACCTGTACCAGTTTGGCCATATGCGAAAATGGTACAGTTAAATCRCTCTAGAACTTCATTCACTATCGGGATTATGGCCTGATCATAGAGATCTCTTTGCTGYGATGTAGGACCAAAAACCTGRACACACCCACCAATCAAAACCAYTTTTTACAWAAGCTTACATCTTCCTTTCTGATAAAAACACCCARGCATGAAMCACAAACATCTCAATGTAAACAYCCCAAGATTTTAGTCGAAACCAATGATTAGTCGATTTAAGTATATCAAGCACAAAATGAACTTTTTCAGCAACTAAACAGAAGAATTCAGATTACTTACTAATGAACAAGAATTAAAATTCATTGTTGCCTTTTAACRTTGCACTAATACAGTYTCATAGTGCACTGCCATTGCATCATTTACTTCTAAATCTGCACTATCATATGCCTTAAGTTTCATATCACTGTGAATAATTACCAGCTAAAAAATAAACCTAATTTCAATTCCCACMTGCTAAAAGAGTAAGAACAACCCTTAATTTTAAAGTGAAATGTAATTACACTGCCTAACAATTACTAAATTTGAATTGGCCGAAAATTTCAAACACATTCTTGAATTCAAACACACATTTTAAAATGACATTCTTGCCTAATAGAAATCTACACATCAGTGTTACACTAATATAATTAGAAATCAAAAATGAATATGAAAATACCTTATCAAAAGCGAAAACCCTYTCAAAATGCTTTCCAGCAATATTCTGAGAAACAGCAACCTCCCTCTGAAAATCATTACAAGTCACAACTTGCGGCGCATTATTCCGCAGCTCCTCGTCGCTAAAAGGTCTGCAATAAAATTCAAATTCCAAATCAAATCCCTAATTCACAAATCTCAAAAACCCTAATTCGTCTCATTTTCCACTTAAAACCCTAAAATCTAACAAAAGCAGTAATTTTACCTGCAACGAAGAATCACTTGAACATTAACTCCTTTCTCCTTCTCATGTCGATTCGACATTTTTACGCCCTTCGTTTTCCTGCTAATTCAATGAAAATAAAGGGAAATTCGAAGATCTGCTAATGAAAATCCCCTTTATTTTTCGAAGTTAAATCGATTGTTGAAATGAGTGAAGTGTTTTGAAGTGTGTTTGTGAAATGGAGTTACTTTCTCTCACTACTTTCTCTCTCTTGTTTGAAGGAGAAATAAGAGTAAAGCGGGATGTCTGAGAAATTTGAATTTTTGAGGTGCGCTCCTCGTTTAAACTCGGATCCTAACCGTTTAATTTTTAGCCACTAAGGATCTGACGGCTGTCGTTTGTTTTGAGTTATAACAAATTAACAATGATTTGATTAAGACGATGAAGTGTGGCAGAGTATTATTGTATTTTTATGAAATACTTACGTTTTTTCTATCTTATATGATTCAAAATTTAGTCTAATGTATGTTGGGTTGTTGGCCTGATCTCATATTGCGTTGTTGGCCCAATGCGATAACATCGCTAAGTGATTTAGAGCATGTGCATGACTTACTCAAGTTGTTCCCTAAGTTGAAGTGGGATAAGGGTAAGCTAAGCATTGTAGGAGGTTTCTAATAAATAAGAAAGATTAATAAAATGGAGGTACGCATAAGTTAAATGGAAAGGTTATCTCTTGCGTATCAAGGTTCGGTGATGAAAAAAATTTAAAAAAAGAATTTTGGACAAGTTGAGCATTGTAGGTGACTTGTCTAAATTTGAATAAGGTGTATCAAAAAGTTAGTGGAGAGTGATAGGGCAAAGGGGAATAGTAGTTCTTGTATGCATCAYATGCACAATAAATTTCTTTTATACACCAAGCATATATACAGTGACCCTTTTAGTTTATATAGTAATTCACTATTCACTTTACATCAACATAATGATAAATAATAAGGGTCACTATATTGATCAAAAAGCTACTTTATTGATCAAAAGAGTCACTTTAATCTGGTGCACAATAAATTTACTGTACACACGATGCACTCAAGACTTTGCTAAAAGGGAATAGGAGAGAGAATATTTTGAATAACCCATCGTTGCACATGCTCTCCTTGGTAAATAAGACGTTATTGAAGCCCCCGTGGCAATCCAAAACTCATTACCAAAATCATGTATGTTGCAGCCTGTAGAGCTAGTTCCAAATATCACACCTCACACTACTACCGTTAAAAGTGTTAACAACCTAAGACCACCCCTAAGGGGGGCTAACATAAACATGAATCAATTTACTACTGCAAAATTTTATGATTCAAAGTTTAGTCTAATGTATGTTGGGCTAATGGCCCAATACCATGTGTTCATGACAATGCAAATTAGGGGCTTGTTTACATAGCTTATTCTCAGTTCAGTTTGGTTCTTAATCCAATTTCTCTCTCTCATAAAATATTCAATTCAGCTCAATTCAGTTCAGTTCAGTTAATGTAAACGGACTCTAGGTTTGCAAAACAATTTGAAAATAGTTAGCCATGTTTTATTATAAGAGCACTAGCATTAATGAGAGAATACTTTGCAATATATACTTTGATTTGTACTACTCCACCTGTTCCACTAAACTCTCACTTTTTCTTTACGTTGTTAATGTACAATTTGTATATTAAATTCTTTAGTTTTACATTATGGCTTGTTTGGATATATGATTTCATTTGAATTATGCAATTGGGTCAACTACCATTGTCTGTGTAAGTTTAGGGCAATTTGGATTTGTATTGGCCCAAACCAAACCAAACCAAAATGTTTAATGATATGAATTCAAATTCTCATTGAAAATCACATCATTTCATTCCTTATTCCTCTACTTCATCTTTCTGACATGCTCTCTAACCGAACCTCTTCAACTGAATCCGTATTTTCGATATTCATAATTATATTTTCCATAATTTTCGGTATTTATAATTATATTTCTAATTTTCGGATATTTTATAAATTAATTTTTTTATAAATAAAAATAATATTTTATAAAACGATGCGATTTATTTAAATTCTATTTAACTTTTATTATTTTTCCTAAGATATATTTCATGATATCTTTTACTTGATTTTACTTTATTTTATCCAAAACAATTGTAACAAAAAAAAAAAAAAATCAAAATTAACACTACTAGATTACTAAAAGGGTGTATTCCCCCTTACTCCAAAAACACATTTACGCCTCATTCATTCATCATTCATTATTTTTCAAAAACAAAACAAAAAAAAGAAAAAGAGGAGAAGCACGAAACAGAGAAGCGAGAGGAGAGGCCT
>SNQN01001691.1:16740-89088 GCA_008642245.1 Bassia scoparia | reverse complement strand
AATGTTTTCTACTTCCATTTGTTTTTCTGTTTCTTCTGTTAATAATGAATTAGAATCTGCTGATTCCCGTCCTTCATTTGTTGATGTCATTTGTTTGAAAGAATTTTCTCTGTTGTCGGAGGTTGCTGGAGGTTTGCAGATCGAGAAATCTTCGGAGGCTGCTTAATGAGAAGCAACAGATTGCAGGAGAGAGAAAGCTTTGTTGATTGCTTGTTGAGATGCAGCAGATTGGAGAAGAGAGAAAGGTTTCGTGATTGCAGCAGATTGTAGGAGAGAGAAAGCCTCAGAAGTTGCTTGAAGAGAAGCAGTGAAGTTGCTTGAGGTAAGAGAAAGCTTGAAAAATTGGTTGAGGAGAAGCAGTGAAGTAGCTTGAGGAGAGAGAAAGCGTGAGAAATTTCTTGAGGAGAAGCACTGTTTTGTTATGGCGGCTGATTGTTTTTGGTTTCASTGTTTTTTTAGGGATTAGTGTGGATTGTATAATATTTATACTGTTTTTTTAGGAAAGTTATTTTAGGTAAGTGTTGTACGGACATAACGGAGTCTGTTATGTCCCTTAGCCAGCCACACAGAAAAATAGGTGTGGCTGGTTCCACACAAAACGGGCTGTTTAAATTATGTCCTGATGCTCTATTTTATTTCCAAACTTCTAAAGATAACCAAGTTCAACTGGAAATGTTTTCCTTGGATTAAACAAAGCCTTAATTCCTTAATGGAGTGTTTGGTAGATGGAAATTGGAGGTGAAAATGGGAATATTATTCCCATTAAAGCCCAATTCTCATGTTTGTTATGTTGGAATGTGATTAGATGAGGGAAGGGGAATGAGAATAAAATGAAATGAATTTTCCACGTTTTATTACCTAAGCGGTTTGTAATATTGTAATAGATGAGGAATTCAATTTTTTTTGCTTTTTCCTTTTTCTTTTGGAGGTTATGTGAGACATTTTTTAATCAAAATTAAGATAATACAATTTATTTCCACATTTATTCCCAAGCCTATACCAAACATGGAATTGAAAATATCTTATAAGTTTCCACATTTTAATTTTCATTCCCATTCCCATTCTATTTTTCCAAATTCTCATTCCCACTTACCAAACGCCCTGTAAATAGTTTAGAGTTTGCCTTTCAAGTTTACCTACAAGTAACGAGTCTACAACTAACGATGGATCATATCATCATACTCTTTCAGCTAAGACGATATTGAAGGTTTATCATTTATTCAACAATTTTGCCCTCGTCCCAACCCATAAGATTGGGGTTGATCACTTTGCTGATAATCCTATATTACAATACAGATTCGTATCGCTGAAATCAGGTACACTCATATCACTAAAACGAATTGGAATGAATACAAATGTAGCTCATCTTAGCAACAACCAATAGCAGCAGTTGTCAAGTTGACAAAATAATTAAACTAAGCAACGAACATAATAACGATTAGATTATATTACGTAGATACTACCAAGCCAACAAACTCTCATGAGACGGATCTAAATCTACACTTGATCTTCGGTGAGCTCATATTGCTTCATAAGCTGGCCACAGAAACTCATGGGTTGCTCAGTTGTGAAGCCCATGTTGTTGGCATAACGATCGGTCTCAACCACACCGTTGTTGCTGGTGAGGACAACACGGGAACGGTCACGCCCAGGGTCAGCTAATTTGCAGTTTCTGTGGGGGCTGCTCACTAGCATGGTGTCACAGACATTTTCCTTCTGGTCGTTTGCTACGTAAATCTTGTATGAACCTGTCTCATCGGTGATAGCCTCAGCCTCGTAGACGACACTCTGTGAGTTCCTCTCGCGGCATTCCAACTTTACCTTTGCACCTATAGTCGCAGAAAAACAACTCTATGTTAGACTTTAAAAACTACATCGAGTCCCCAAAGCAATACATCAAACACAATACATGATCTAAGTATGATTTGGTAAGAACCAGTGTGTCCGATTTAATTGAAATCGGAACTTCTTATTGAAGACACACTGCATCTAAAAAACCTTAAACATCGAGAGTGAAGAGAGGGATAACTCTTATAGTTAAAGCTTCCCTCCAGGTTTCAGGGATCCCTCAGATCGATTCTCATCCCCCACACTTGTACCTCTCTTACCAACCAAAAACACTTTAAACATCATTTTCGTTTCTTGATTGCCAGATCGAACCCGATACAAGGTCGAATTAGGTACAGGATAGCAGTCAAATGGAAGTACCAGAGCAACTGCTAAATAAGGCATTGCAAATTAAACTGCTTCAATTAATATCTGACTCAACAAATTCATATAATCTGGAACACTATCTTAATTCATCCAAATCGTACACGATCCAACAATTAATTACCCCCAATCTAAATCACATGATTTGGTTGGACGAAATAGTCTACTTTCTTAAATTAATCCAAATACTTAAATTCTTTAATAAATAATTAAGCAACGATTAGTCATCACAAGTCAATCTGAAAAGGATAGTTTAATACAAGAAAAATCAGAAATCAATCTAGCAACTAAGATCGTGATAGCATCACACTTTTCTGCTAATTATATACTAATACAAACTGAAAAGGACATCAGATTACGATAGCAACTCAATACTTCCACCATTTCACAAAGCAAACACAGCACAGAAGTACGCAGATTTAACCAAATCCAGTCATTGAAAACATCATGAGCAAGAAATAAAACATCAGATCTAATAGCACAAGCAACAAGGAAAAAGWGAGATGATTGGAGTACCATGAAGATAAGTAGAAGCAGGGGTTTCGAAACCAGCGACGCAAGGGTCACAGTAAACGCGACCGCGAACACAGTAAGGCTTCTTCTCAGGCCTTGCTGCCGCCATTGTTATGGCGGAAAGAGCGAATAATAGAACCAACACTGCTGATACCTTCGCCATTGTTGAGAAAGAGTGGAGTGAAAGTATTGTTAAGTGTGTGTTGAGGGTTTTATGGTTAGAAGAAAAGAGAGATGAATTGAGTGTGCTTTGAGTTTGAGAGGTGTCCAACACTCACAGTCTCGGTGTCTCGCACATGTAAAGTGATGAATGTGATTATGTGAGGGTTGAGAGAGAATCTAAAAACGAGTGAAGTGGAATTATATTGTGTGTCAGTGCCTATTGGCCTATGCTACTCCCGTGTATCAAATCTTAGAGTTTGGCCCTTTTTTATTTGTTAGATTTTGATTTTTGAATGGAAAATTCTAAGCTACACATATAGTATAGCATTTTCTAAATTGTACTTATGTTTTTGAGATTTTTTCAACTATATTTATGAACTACCCAACATTAATCAATGATACCCTCCTCTAGTTAAAAAACTTACCTTAGTTAAATTTTAAAAAGGTTGTTATTATGATTGAGTGGTGTGTGGATGGGTTGTTGTTAAGGAATTGACTTCTTTGTTATTTTATTTATTTATTTTTTGTTGCAAAAGTTAACTAAGGTTAACTATAAGAATTTAGTTAAAGTACAATTGATTAATAATTGGTAGTTCATAGGTATAGTTGAGAAAGTCTCAAAAGCTTAGGTACAACTTAGAAAACGCTATACCACATGTGTATAGCTTAGAATTTCCCTTTTTGAAATTATTCATAGGTAAACTTTAACCCTATTTGGAAAATAGAGTTTAGAGTTTAACTATTAGAGTTTATAGTTAGAGTTTAGACTGTAGATTTGACTATCTTTTCACTTAAATGTGTTTGGTAAACTTAGCTGATTACTAAAAGTTGATTCCTTTTTATTTTAGTAAAATAACATTTATATACATGTTTGATAGTGTGTTAGGAGTTAGGATCATAATTATGGGCAAAAAAATTCAATTACTTTTTTTTCTCTCCAAAACCTCTAAAGAATGGAGCTTTTTCATTTTGAGAGTTTTCAACCCAAAACTCTTTCTTAAAACTCTCCCAACCAAACATTCCTATTACAGTTTTGACAAGTCAAAAACTCTAATAGTGGTCCAAAACTCTTTTTTAACCTCAAAACTCTAATTGTCAAACACCCCCTTTGACTTGTTTTAATTTTATACATTTACATTACAACATAGCATGTGTGATCTTTGTTTGATTCATCTCGATGTATACTTTTTAAAAATATAATTTTTTCAATTTTTTAAAATTTACAGCTCAAGATATTGTAATTTGAAGTCGTGTCTCGAAAACTGTGAAAAAACAAATGTAGCAAATAAAAAGAGAATGGAGTAATTTTTTAATACTTCACCCGTTTCAAAAAAGTGACAATAAATATATTTTTACGTATTTCAAGAAAGAGATTTTAATAATATAAACAAAAATAATTTTAAAACAATAAAATTAGAATCTCATTCTTCATTGTGTTAAAATTACTTTCATTAATTTGCTAGTTTACATTGTTAAATCTCCTCTGAAGTGGCATATTAAGCCACGTGTCAATTTTGGAATGGTTATGAGAATCCAATATGTCACGAGAATTATATGCCATGTGTCCCGAGTCAAGTGGCTCCTGATGCGTGTAAATTCAGCCAGAAACCGGACGTACCCCGTAAATCAAATCGCTCAAGCAAGCAAAACAGATGCATCTACACTTAGGATGGTGACAAGTGTCACTCGTCCAAGGCTTCAAGGTACAAGGCAAAAGCCTATAAATACCCCTTGAGAGGCCTCATATTTCACACAATTTTCTTACATTTGGAGAGCATTTACTCACATTTAAACAAGTGTAGAGTTTCTCTCTCTAACATCTCTCTACATTAAATTGCATTTATCTCTTTCCTCCTTCCTTTACTTACTTAGGCATCGGAGGGGAGATAATTCGAAAAMGATTATTCTCCTTCTTGCAAGTGCTAAGGAGCCTCGAGGAGCGTGAAGTGCCAAGTCGACTCAAGGTTCCAAGCCAAGGTCAGCTCCTTTGAAGTAGCATTGAAGGAAAGCCTCCACCCTTCTCTCAACCCTGCAGCAGAGGAAATATTGTAGTTTGCCAAGCGAGGACTTGCTACAACATTTGGCGTCGTCTGTGGGGAGGCGATCAGAAATGGCTTCAAGGGATGATCAAACCAAACAAGGAAGGAATACTCCTCCATCCTCTGAGAAAGAAAGCAACCCCAATGGAGAGAACCATCGGGATCACTCCGTCTTTCAAGAAGTGGAAGACTTGGGTACTTACGTGGGAATTGAGCTTTCCCTCCAAGATTTGGATGGTCGCTATGTGACACGTGAGATGCTAAAGGAGGAAATAGGCGCGGGGGTGTCTGAGATAATGGATCGGTTCGCTGAACAGCAAGACATGAAGGCTCAGCTCCAAGCCCTAAAGTAGGAGAACGCATGCTTGAAAGTCATGCGTGAAGAAAGGACCAAAGCCAATGGTGGTGAAAATCCTGCCAAGACTCAGGTCGTGGAATATAGCACTCCCGTGGTGCCTAGTCTTAAGACTACAAAGATCAAAAACCCCACTCCCAAAGACAAAGGGAAGAATGTTAAGACTCAGATCGTCCCTGTCGAAAAGGAGAAAAGTCAGGTTAGGAGATACCGCAATACTCCGAAACCTCTTTCTATTGCCCCAAGGACTCAATCAATGAGAGGTCCTTATCGCTTTCACACTGATGGCGATGATGAATTGTCCACCAAGAGCCATGAGTCAGAAGATGTTCGAGCACTCATTGAAAGGAAGAAGTTTGAGCGTGAAGCTTCTTCGATGGATGTTAGAGCCATTATTCAGAGAAGAAAAGAACAAGCGGAGAGTTAGGATGTTAGGAGAATTCTTGAAAAAAAGAAGGCGGAGAAGCTTAAGTAAGCAACTCATGATGCTGAACACTCTTTGACGGGATCCACTCCTTTGTGTACTGATCCCTCACATCGTTCTCTCATAACTCATGGACATACACACCACTCCACCAACCATCATACAGAACGCCATCAAAATCAAGAATTAAAGATTCGTTCCCACCGAAGTGGGGGTTATCACCGAAGCGGTGTTAACCAAAACTAAGGACTCGGGTACCCGTCCCAAAGGACGGAGGGGAGGTTGCAAGGGCTTCCTCTCACCGATAAGAGTCCTTTCTCTGCTTCTATTTTGATGACCACACAGTCTCAGAAAGTAAAGTTCCCTTCCATTGATGCTTATAATGGAACCACTGATCCAGACGATCATTTGGTGATGTATAAGCATCTTATGCTAACCACACAAGCTGACGACGCAACATGGTGTAAATACTTCCCGGTTACCCTCAAAGGGTTAGCCCAAAGGTGGTTCAGCGGCCTCCCAACAAGTTCCTTTCATAACTTCAATGAATTGGTTGTCCTTCTTACTCATCATTTCATGGCGCATCGCCAAGAACAAAAGAGCATCTTACATTTGGGAAGGATTCCGCAACGACCCAATGAAAGTTTGAGAAGCTATGTCAAACGCATCAACAATGAGACTCTTCAAATCCCAGATTTTCCAGACCGAGTGATCCTAGATAATTTTTATCAGGGATTGGATGTGGATAGCCCCTTCAAATTTCAAATGGTAAGGCAAAGAGTAAGGGATTTAAATGAAATGATGAGGGAGGCGGAAGCATGGATTCATGCCGAGGAGGTCTGCGCTGTTAAAAAGGCCAAAGAAAAGGTAACTCCTCCCTCCTCCAAGCCTCCAAGTAACCAGGTGCATCGCAATGGTGGACATGACAAAAAGAGGTCGGGCACCTGGAATATAGAGGAAGAAGGAACCTCCCAAAAAGGAACAGCCAGGAAGAAGAAGAAATTCAACTACACCCCCACAGTAGAATACACCAAGGATCTTTTCCATGTGTACAAGGAAGTCAGCAAGGATGTACACATTGATGATCCTCCATCAATCAAGACCGAGTAGGACACCAGGGATAAGTCCAAATATTGTCAATTCCATAAAGATGTTGGCCATGTTACAGGAGACTGCTTCACCCTTTAGAGAACCATGGATCGCTTAGCACATCAGGGAAAGGTGAAGAAGCATCTTATCAAGCGATTCCTGAAAAAACCCTCATCCAAAGATGATGCCCCAAACAACGAACATTCCGATTCCGGAATAGTTCACATGATATCTGGAGGGTTTGCAGTTGGAGGACCCACTATTGAGGGTAAAAAAGAATATGCAAGTAGGCTGCCCTAGGTGATGCCTGTTGATAGTGAAGCAAACGCTAAAGAGGAGTTCCCGGACGTTCTCAATTGCGAGAAGGATCGTGGGGAGGTAAGCACCCCCCATGATGATCCTCTCGTCGTGGAGATGAAGGTCGTAGATAAATGGGTCCGTCGAATCCTCATTGACACAGGGAGCTCCTCGAATATCATTATCTTTAAGTGTCTTCAAAAACTGAAGTACAACGATGATGATCTCGTCCCCTGTCATAATCCAATTATAGGATTTGGTGGYGGTGTAATCCAACCAGTGGGGACTGTGATTCTACCTCTCCGAATGGGAAAGGAAGACAAGTGCAGACACATGAAGGTTAAGTTTTTGGTGGTCCAGAACATGACGGCTTACAATGTGATCCTTGGACGACCAACCTTGAATGCTTCTAAYTCGGTGGTAGTTACACATCTCATGTTGATGAAGTTTGTGTGCAATGACGGCAAGGTAGGAACTATTTATGGTGATCAGCAAGTCGCCAGAGAGTGTTATCTTACCATTGTCCGACCACTTGCTGGGGGCAAAGAGAAGGATATAGCAGAGTTGTCAGGGAAAAGAGTTCAGAAGAAAAGGAAAGCGGGTGAAGTCCTAATGGTGCATGGACTACACCAAGAAGCCATGGCGATTCATGGGTTGTTCGCTTCTATCTCTCTGCCTGAACCTGGGGGCCAACAGGAAGACTTTTCCATTGACCCTACTCTTCCAGAAAGGACAGTTAAAGTTTGTGAAGCGATGGGTGAAGAAGTTGGACAAGGACTTAAAAATCTGCTAAAAGAATATAAGGATGTTTTTGCTTTCTTTGTAGAGGAAATGCCGGGGTTGGATTCGAAAATCGCTCAACATAGTCTAAATGTTGACCCCACAATGAAGCCAGTCAAGCAGAAAAAGAGAAACTTGGGGCCGGTGCATAGTAAGGCAACCGATGAGGAGGTTAAAAAGCTTCTTGAGGCGGGTTTCATTCGTCCATGCCAATACCCAAAATGGGTGGCAAATGTGGTATTGGTCCCAAAACCCAATGGGGCATGGAGAATGTGTGTAGATTACACCAATCTTAACAAAGCCTGCCCTAAGGACAGTTTCTCGCTCCCTAAGATTGACAAGTTGGTAGACTCTACAGCGGGGCATGAAGCTATGAGCTTCGTTGATGCTTACTCAAGATTCCATCAAATCCCTCTCAAGGAGGAAGACCAGGACAAGACAGCTTTTGTCACTGACAATGGGTTGTATTGTTACAAGGTGATGTCGTTTGGCTTAAGGAATGCCCCTGCAACCTTCCAATGATGTGTAAACACCATCTTCGCTAATCAGCTTGGGAGGAATGTAGAAGCCTGCATTGATGACAAGATTATCAAGAGTTAGAAGAAGTACGGTCACGTCAGGGATCTAAGGGAGACCTTTGATACGATTCGACACTTTGGGATGAAGTTGAATCCAAAGAAGTGTGTGTTCGGGGTCACGTCGGGAAAATTCTTAGGATTTTTGGTAGATGAACGGGGCATCGAAGCGAATCCGGACAAGGTAAAGGTCGTTCTTGATATGCAATCACCAAGGAACGTCAAAGAAGTACAGAAGTTGACGGGGTGCTTGGCGGCGTTAGGGAGATTTCTATCCAAATCGGGGGATAAATGCTAGTACTTCTTCCGAGCCAGCAAGAAGAGTGTCTAGTTTGAATGGAGTGTGGAAGCTGAAGCGGCCTTCCTAAAACTCAAAGACCATCTTCACTCTCTCCCACGGTTGGTAAGCCCCAAGGAGGGGGAAACGTTATACATGTATCTTTCGGTGTCAAAACATGCGATCTCAGCAGTACTAGTGGCTGAAAGAGAAGGCACTCAGTTGCTGGTTTATTTTGTGAGCCATGTCCTACAAGGGACAGAGATGCGCTATGCTACTGCATAGAATTTTGGCTTGGCCCTCATGATGGCCAGTAAGAAACTTTACCCTTACTTCGCAGCCCACAAGATTGTGATCTACACTGACCAGCCTATCAAACAACCGTTGACTAAGATGGAATCATCAGGAAGGATGTTAAAATGGGTTATTGCTTTGAATGGTTTCAATCTCGAGTTTGAACCTAGGAAAGCCATTAAGGGTCAGGCTCTGGCGGATTTCATTGTGGAATTGACAAGACCTCCATCGGTTGAAACATCAAGCGATGTTTGGACTTTATTTGTGGATGGATCCTCCACCCAAAATGGTTGTGGGGCTGGAATCTTATTCAAATCCCCCGAAGGGGATACATTTGAGTACGCCATGAGATTCAAATTCCAGACATCAAACAATGAGGCAGAGTATGAAGCGTTAGTGGCCGGGATTCGAATGTGCAAAGCAACTAAGGCAAGGAGAATAAATGCTATGTCTGATTCCCAAGTGGTTGTCAGCCAGGTGAATGGGGAGTATGAAGCGAGAGATGAAAACATGATTCGCTACCTGGAAATGGTGAAAAAATAAGTGGAGGGCCTAGATCAATACCGTCTGGTACAAGTCCCAAGGTCCGAAAATAACCAAGCGGATGCCTTATCCAAGTTGGCTAGTTCAACAACAGGGGATTAGCTAAGATCTGTCTTTTGGGAAGTGAAAGATCGGAGGAGTATAGATGAACTCGAAGAGATCCACTTCATTGATCACGGAAGCACTTGGATGGATGAAATTATCGAGTATAAGCTAACCGGAGTTCTCCCGCTTGACCCCAGAAGGCCAAGTATGTGAAGGCACGGGACTCTTGGTTTATTTATTGGAATGGTCAATTGTATAAGAAGTCTTTTTCCCATCCTCTCCTTAAATGCATCACACCTGAGAAAGGGGCAGGGGTGTTGGATGACATTCATCAAGGGCAATGTGGTTCTCATATTGGGGCACGAGCATTAGCAGAAAAAACTCTTCGTACTAGATACTACTAGCCGTCTCTAAGGAAAGATGCCATGGAACTTGTCAAGAAGTGTCCGAAGTGCCAAATTCATGGGAACCTCCATAAAAAACCAGCCAACATCCTGTCTCCGGTCTTGTCACCATTACCTTTCGCAAAGTGGGGTGTAGACATGTTGGGACCCTTCCCCCAAGCTCCGGGGRAAAAGAAGTTTTTGATCGTAGCGGTGGATTATTTCACTAAGTCGGTGGAAGCGGAACCAATGAGGAATATAAAGACCTCAGATGTGAAGGGTTTTCTTTGGAAAAATATCATCACTAGGTTTGGATTGCCGCAATCCATAGTGTTTGACAATGGTCCGCAGTTTGACTCCAACGTTCTCACAAACTGGTTATCAGATCAGGGCATAAGTGCACATCTCGCGTCGGTAGCCCATCCTCAAGCCAATGGACAGGTTGAATAGTTCAACAAGATCATCTACAATGGAATCAAGAAAAAATTGGATAGTGCCAAAGGATTATGGGTAGAGGAACTCTACAATGTACTGTGGTTCATCAGAACCACCACAAAAAACTTAACCGGGGAGACCCCTTTTACCCTAGTCTATGGGACAGATGCCGTGCTTCTAATAGAAATGTATGAGCCAACATTGCGTGTGATGCTGTATTCCGAAGAGTGAAATTAGGAAGCAATGAAGCACAATCTTGATTTGATACCAGAGGTCAGGGGCAATGCACTTCTACGCCAACAGATCTACAAGCTTCGGATGTCCCCAGATTACAACAAGAGGGTGAACCATCGACCGATTCAACTGGGTGATCTAGTATTGAGAYAGATGGAGTCCACAGGTCGAGCCAAGGAGGAGGGCAAGTTGACCCCAAACTGGGAAGGTCCTTATAAAATCTGTGAGGTTCTCCGCGATGGGACTTATAAGCTAGAAGATGGGAATGGACATCGATTGTCTCATCCATGGAACACATATAATTTGAAGAGATATTATGCCTAAGCTGCAAATGTAAGCACATTAGCAGAAGTTGGCCAAGCGGCCTTGTAAATTTTTGAAGTAAGATTGAATGAAAGCCTTCAATACTTTTAACTTCAAAATATTGTGTGAATGTTCAAATAGGGACAAATTCCCTCCTTAGAACACATAAGCCCCTCAAAACGAGAGCATGATTTTATCACTTCCAAAGTTAAAACTGATTCACCTAGTAACAATAAGGTTAACAGGACTTGAATGTTTAACTAAATCGACAAAGTCTCCTAATGAGACAAAACATGAGAAAAGGGCAAACGACCCAATATTCACAGAGAAATAAAGTTCCTTAAAGAATAAGAGGCAAACGATCCTCAATCCACAAAGGGGAAAATAACCCCCAATTCGCGAAGGACAGACGTCTGCAAGTTGCGAAGGACGAATGGTCCATTTTGGGATAAGCTACCACTAGTCTGCGAAGGGCAAAATTCTATAAACCTGCGAAGGGCAGGACTCTATAACCTGCGAAGGCAGGACTCTATAACCTGCGAAGGGCAGAACCTTATAACCTGCGAAGGGCAGGACTCTATAACCTGCGAAGGGCGGGACTCCGAAAACCTGTGAAGGGCAGACGATAATAAACATGCGAAAGGCATGTGTTGTTCAAGAGGAATGATCACTCAATCTCAAAGTTTAAGGGCAATCAGTATGATTGATTGACTTGACACCCCTATCAGGTCTCAAATCAATCCATTCTTTATAATCTATAAACTTAGAGATTTCGTGTTAGAAAGTCAAGAGTGATAACCTATTGGAAGGTACGAACGTGCACTCCAGTGTACCCATCTATTTCTCCTCACACATGGAAAGAGTGAGAACCTAATGGAATATGCGAATGTATACTCAGTCTATTCGTCTATTTACCTTCGCAAGTTGAAGTGTCTGCGATACGAAGAAGATCACGTGGATATGTAGATCTTTCCAAGCAATTAAGTGTTGCAAAGATATACAGGGGCAAGGGAAGTGGCGAAGCGAAGCTAAAATATGCGAAGCAATAAAACAGTTCAAGACAAGAGTATACAAAGGATGACAACGTTAATAGCAAAAGTGGCGAAGCGCCCAAATTGAATTAATGACTTAGCACATTTTGCTTCAAACCATCAAAAGGGACAAATGTTGGATGTAGGAGTACATCAAAAAATTACTAAGTAGTGAGTTACATCAAAATATTCTAAAAAGTTAGATAAATTTACAGCAGAGATTGGCAAAAGAAGGAAAGAAAAAATAACAGTGCTGCGAAGTCAGGCGGAAATGCGAAGGCACTACTCTTCGTCTTCGTCTTCAAAAACGTAGACAAACGAAGGCTGAGGCTTCTCGGGTCGAGGAGAAGGAAGTTTGTCTACCAAGGCACACTCCTCGACATAGTTGAGGCGCTCTTCAAGGACTTCGAAGGGATAGTCATCCTTGATAGGCATGAGCTCCCAAGCATTTGCGACAATAGCCCTTATCTCCTTGATGCCCTTTGCCTTCGCCTCAGTCACCTTCGTCTCCACTTCCTCTTGTAAAGAAGTATGTTTTGTTTGAAGATTGGAGAGGGCAGTAGTTGAAGACGAAGCTACCTCCATCGCCAAGCAAAGCTCTTCAGCGTATTTGGTTTTCAAGTCTTCCTCAAGCTTCGCCTGGGGGGATTCCACCTCCGCCTTTACCTTTGCATCCACTGCTGCATCGAACCGAGCCTTCTCCTCCGCAGCAAACTTGGCCTTCTCCTTCTTCAGAGTGTGAAGCTCATCCTTCGCCTTCTTGTAAACTCGAAGGGATTGGGAATAGCTTCGCTGAGTCTCAACAAGCTCATTCAACAATCTTTAGTTGGCTTTGGAGTTGTCCAAAGTGATGGAGATAGTCTGTTGGGCGATGTAGTCACTCGCTTCATGATACAACAGCTCCTTATATTTTGATTCCCTTTGATAATAACGGATTGCCTTCACAAGTCCGTCAACTCTCACCATGGCCTACGAAGTTAACTCAAGATTGAGGAAATCAAACGAGAAGGAAGAGAAAATTAAAATTTGGTTAAGTGTTGAAAATACTTTACCTCAGCCAAGCAGCCCTCGACGGCTCCAGCAGAACCTTCGTCCAAGCCTCGCAGTGTGTCCAAGTATTCCGAAGGAGCACACTTCACCATTTCATTGATTATCTTCCTCTTGTTAGGAGCTGGGAAGTTCTGCGAAGCCCGGAGGAATCGCTCATCCTCCTCTTCGATCCAAGTTTCATCCCTTGCTTGGTCATTGGRCAAGTCTTCAGCCACATTGGGATGCTTCTTGGCGAAGTGCTGCTTCAGCCCTTGGTGAATGTCTTTGTCAGGCTTCGCCGTCGCAGCACGAGGAGCCCTTGGAAATGGCGGAGAGACCAAGGGAGGAACGATGTTCTCATCGTCGATATTGAACTTCGAGAAGTCTATATCTTCGATGTTATCCACGTAGTCATGGCGTGGAAAGAAGGACTTCTGGAATTTTGTGCTGTGACGACTAGCAGCTTCGTCGCCATCACCTTCAATGTCCACGAATTCTGCATAGTCATTATTAGGACGAAGGTCAGGGTTCTGCTCGACAGTTTCGGTGTCATCGCCAAAATTTAAAGGGTATCTGGTGGAACGAAGGGGAGTATCATGGGAACTCTTAAACCTTCGCTCATAGGTGTTCGCATAATGTAAATGCTCACCAGGATCATTGTCGACGCAGGGCATCTCCCGAAGGGGAGAAATGGATAACGGTTTCTGGTGCTTTGAGGAAGTACCGGTTTCCTGCGAAGATGCCTTCCTCTTCGTACCAGCTTGTGATCCGCTGGTTCGGGAGACAAGAGTTGCCGAAGCCCTACCCACGTCTCTAGGATCATCAGAATCGATCCTCACCACCTCCGGCGAAGAGTCCTCGGTGGTCTTCTTAGCTCGACCATCTCTTCGCTTAATCTTCAAGATCACAGTTGAAGGCTTGGGAAGATCCTAAAACAACAAGAAAATTTCACAAGTGTTAGAACTATGCAAGAGGAAGTTGCGAAGCTGCACTTCAGTGCATCCTACAATTTCCCTTCGCCAAATGGCCAAAGGAAGTTGCGAAGCTACACTTAAGTGCATCCTACATTTCTTCTTCACAAAATGGCCAAGGAAGTTCATGAAGAAAATTGCGAAGGAAAACCTCAGTAAGCACTGAGGTGCACGTTCGCAAGTTCCCCCCAAAGCAGCACAAGGAAGTTGCGAACATACACTTCAGTGTACACTACACTTCTCCTTCGCCAAATGGCCAAGGAGGTTTATGCAGAAAATTGCAAAGGAAAATCCCAGCAAGCACTGAGGTGCATGTTTGCAAGTTCCCCCTAAAACAGCACGAGGAAGTTGCGAACGTACACTTCAGTGTATACTACATTTTTCATTCGCCTAATAAAACAAGGAAATGCGAACGAGCACCTTAGTAAGCACTATGGTGAACGTTCGCAACAATCCTGGTAATTGCGAATCCAAAGATGATGCTGATCGYACAACTTTGTTAACGAATTTTGACATAAACATTGGAGTGCACGTTCTTAACTCCCCCTTTAAGAAATTTTTGAAGGAGAAAGCTGTGAAGTAAAACCAGTGGGAGCACTAAAGTGCACGTTCGCGAGTTCCCCCACCAGATGTAAAAATAAGAAGAAGATACAGGGAAGGGAATTGCGAAGGAAAAACAATGGAGGCACTGAGGTGTACGTTCGCAACTCCCCCCCTGAACCTCAAAGAAAGAGCATTAAAGGAAACTTACAACGCGATCCTTGTTCTTCTTCTTTAAGGTTAGATATCTTGCCTCCGCAGCAAGAGCATCGTAATCCTTGGACGCCATCTTGCCTTTTTGGAGGTCAGACAGATGATCGTATGCAGTAACTGCGATGAGAAAACACAAACATGGTTAGTTATGCGAAGACAAAGGATTTCAAACTAAAGAAAATGCGAAGCTACCTCTCTCATCCCTAGTGCCATCGATTACGGATAAAGCCATTAAGAAGTCCTTCTCGACGAAGAACTCATAAAACGGGAGCCAATACTTGGGAATGAAGTCCTTAGTTGCTCCATCACTAAGAACTACAGCCTTCGAGGTGAAGTACTTCAGTTGCTTCTCCTCATTGTCAGAAAGGGTTCCCAATTCATGAGACTTAACTGAATTAGGAGTCCTGGTCCAAGCAGAGAGTATCTTGCTAACACCCTCTTCAGCGGAGCGAATGTAAAAGAAGTCTGTTTTCCAAATGTTGAATTTATTGGGTTTATCGAAGGCAGTCATGTAACCTTCGCGGTTTGCCAATTGGTACCAACCATAGAGGCATTTATTATTCTTGCTCAGGGTGTGCATTCGCACAAAAACGCGAATCGAAGGGGAGTAACCCCTCGCCTTACAAGTGGCGAAGTACCCCAAAATATGAACCTAAGAGTTGGTGGTCAATTGCGAAAGGCCTATCCCATATGCAGTAAGGAGATGGTAGAAAAATTTCGTAACAGGTACCCTAAGTCCAAGGTCTACCACATCCTTATATATGGCGAAGGTACCTTCAGGAGCGTCGACAATGCGATCCCCCTTCTTGGGGATTATCAGTTCGAGGCCAGGTCCCCTTATGCCAAGTAAAGTATTGTATTCCACATTTCCACCTTGTTCGCAGATAGTTCTTCGATCCACACCTCACGAACTTTAAATGATTCGGGAGTGGGATACTGACGAGTTCTGGTCACCACTGGGGGTTTTGGTGGAGGGTCTATGAGAACATCCTCCGTAGAAACGTCCAAATCAAACGCTTCGGGAATAATGTCATCGGGGTCATCGTCAACATGCTAAGAGGAGGGACCTTCGCCAGCCCTCTCTGCTTCGCGTCTAGTAATGCCTGGTACCCAAGAAGTTTCTTTCACCCTTGGCATTTTAAAATCCTGCACAAGGAGAGTAGTTTGGGTTGGGCATTTATTGATCAAGGGTTCGCAAGGATAAGATTGAGGAATCGAAGAACCCTGGGTCTCAACAAATCCTGGAGATGTTGGCCTAGGCTCTTCGAAACCCCCAACATCCGACTTATTTGGGCTCGATGAAGAAGACGAAGCCATTGTTTATTACTTTGTAAAAAAGAATGAGAAAAATCAAAAATTCGAAGAAAAACTATACCTTACACTGACGAACCGAAGAGGTTTTTGTCGAAGAAGAATGTTGAAGAAGAAAACTGCTAAGCGAACCACCAACTTCACTTCAATCCGAAGAAGAGAGAGAGAGAGTCTGAAAGGATTCCTAGAGAGAGAAGAGAAAATTTGGAAATAAATGTTTTCACCAACTTTTTCTCTCTCCTCCCTACTCCCTATTTATAGAAAAAAATTAGGGTTTGGGCTTGAATTTYAATTTCAAGGCCTAGTGAAAATGAGCGGGAAACTAAAAAAAGAGGAAGAGAAAGAAGACCAAGGGACACTTGGCCTAGGGTTTAAGCCCAATAGAGGAAACCAAGGCCAGAGGTCCACGTTCCAATGAGTTGGGCTCAAGTGTCAATGAAAGCAATTGGTTCAGTTCCCAAGAAATGAAAAATAACAAATGTTATTCCAAAGAATAGGGCACAAAAATCGAGGTGCCTCCCAGAGACAGAACGAGGCACGAAAATCGAGAAAACTCCTCATATTCTGATCCCGACATCGAAGTTGCTATCAAACCCTCCCAATCCAAGCGTATTGGAAGTGTTTAAGGGGCAAATGATGTGGCATATTAAGCCACGTGTCAATTTTGGAATGGTTATGAGAATCCAATATGGCACGAGAATTAAATGTCACGTGTCCCGAGTCAAGTGGCTCCTGATCCGTATAAATTCAGCCGGAAACCGGACGTACCCTGTAAATCAAATCGCTTAAGCAAGCAAAACAGTACAGATGCATCTACGCTTAGGATGGTGACAAGTGTGACACATCCAAGCCTTTAAGGCTTTACTTACTTAGGCATCGGAGGGGAGATAATCCGAAAAGGATTATTCTCCTTCTTGCAGGTGCTAAAGAACCTCGAGGAGCGTGAAGTGCCAAGTCGACTCAAGGTTCCAAGCTAAGGTCAGCTCCTTTGAAATAGTATTGACGGGAAGCCCCCACCCTTCTCTCAACCCTGCAGCAGAGGAAATATTGTAGTTTGCCAAGCGAGGACTTGCTACAACATCCTCCTTAAAATACGTGTAAATTCATTCGTTGCCACTTTTTTAAAACGGAGGAAGTGTACTCAAAAATTTTGTTTAGTTAATTGAGGTTTATTCTTTTGACTGAACTGAATTGAAATTGGCTGAAGTTTGTTAAACTAAACTGAACTAAAATGAATTAAAATAGACTGGACATAATTATAGAATTAAAATACCAAAAAATTAAACTAAAAAAACAAGACCTAAATATTTTTTGTATTCCTACTTTTTTTTATTACCATGGATACTATTCACAAATATATGGAAACTTCAAAATACGAGTATATTACTCCGTATATAAAAAAAAATATCGTTGGAGTCTAATTCATTTTAATAAGAACATAATAACACACAATTGTCATAATTTGCACTATGAGAAATATAGAGAATATTTTGTCAAAAGGTAAAATGGTAGGTGCAAAGTACACATCGAGACGAATCAAACAAGATCACACATACCTATGTTTGAATGTAGATGTATAAAATTAAAATAATTTAAAATTTACAAATAAACAGTGTCAAAAATCAGAATGTCGCAAATAAAAAAGGATTGAGGACGTACAACAAATAGTTCAAACAACTCGTCGGCTAATGATCACATGAAAAAAAAAGTACACTACTTATACAAATGAATTTACCTTCACCGTTTACATTTCACTGTTACAAATACTATAAATAAATTGTAAGGAATGTAATTCCTCATTAACAAAATAAATGTTACAATTTGACCTTTAACATTATTCACATTTTTTCGCTTTGACCGTATTATGTGACTTGTACATGAGAAGAAATATACTCATTTGACATTTTATTGGATTCATTTCAACTTTAAGTTTTTATGATCTAGTGTTTATAATTTTTATAAATACGAAATTACAGAGTACATAATTAGAAATATTAATCTTTAAAATTTTGTCTCTAAATACAAAAATTACAATTGTTATGTTTATTTTGTTATGGAGAGAGAGAGAGTAACAAGTGTTAATCTAAGGGCATGTTCGACAATAGTAGCGATGGAAGTAGCTTTTACCGGTAGAAATAACGGGTAGCTGAAAAGATGGTAAGTAGCAGTGAAAGTAGCGAGTAGTGGACAAAACTAATTTTTTAATATGAGTGTTCGGTGAGAAAAACATTTTTATTTAAAGTAGAAGAAAATTAATTATCAAGTAGGTTTTTATTCTAGCTGTTATCCCTATTAGCGTTTGACAAAAGTAGCGTTTAACGCTAATTGCTACTCAAAACGCTACATTATAAAACAATAATAAAATTAACTAAGTAGATTTTTAATTTAGTCAAAGCAATAAAAAAACTAGAAAAGCTACATAAAAAGAAAGAAGCGTATGTATGAAGAAAATGGAGGAATCTTTTTTGTGGTTTTGGTCAATTCATGATGGACAATGATTCTGAACAAACGGTGATGATGAAGAAGAGTAGGGAAGCAAAGGAATAGACGAAAGCAGGTGAATATTATTAAGAGCGGGAATAAAGAGTTTGGTTGTCCAAGTGGGGCATTGTCGGTGACGGTGTATGAGTGGTATCATAATTTACATGCCTCCTTTTATTTCAATTTTCAAACAATCTAAGCAACACTGTCATCATTTCTAACAATTAAATTGGGAATTTTGCCGCAAAAAAACAGGCTTTTGAGTTCATTTTTTCGTGATTGTCAATCATTACGTCACCCAGTCAAAAAATAGCATACAACAAGTGATAAAGGAAAAGAAAATAAAGCCAAGTAAATTGTCCATAGAAAACAAGGAGTGATTTCCGCATTTCAAAGTGTAAATCCGCACTTCATGTTAATGATTGTCAAAACAGTTGTTAAAATGGAATGGGAAATCAATGCTCATAGAAAACATGCAAGCCAAGTAAATTGTCCATAGAAAATAAGCAGTGATTTCCGTACTTCAAAGTGTAAATCTGCACTTCATTTTAATGATCGTCAAAACGATTGTTAAAATGAAATGGGAAATCAATGCTCATAGAAAACATGCAAATAGCTTGTGTATGTGGGACCACACACATTAATGCTTTATTTGACTGTTGATAGTAAATGATGGTAATGGAATTTCTTCCGCTCCTAAAAGCATATCCAATGATTATTTAAAAGGGGATGCTTGCAAATAAATTAAATACTCAAGTTTGTAACTCAACATTGGAGAGGGAAGCATGCTGCTTGTTTGCAAGTAGAACCTTCTCAAACAAGCAGGGTTGCTTGAAACAACTTCATTCTTGAATAACGTGACATGCATTAATTCTTTTCTTTTTATTTTTAATTTTCATTTTATATTATTTCATTTTTTTCCATTTTATAGAAATATACAATGACTAAATCTATCTCTTTCAAGTAACAACTTGAGATATGAGATTTAACAATATCCTACATAAGATATGCAAAAAAAAAAAAAAAGTTATACGTAATATTCTATACTCATGATCCTAGGGAAGATATCATATACGCAGTATATAAATATATATAGATATTGAACGAACTACTCTGTATTAAACTTCTTATATTCTTAATTCTATACTTTATTGACATATATACGGAGTATCCTTCTATACAATTATTGAATGATTTAGAAAATCCATTCAACATACGGTAGTAGATTTGGAATTAGCGTACGTAAAACATCATAGCCAATACACACAACATTTAATATTAAATTTATTTATTGAATATCTTTGGAAAATAAAATTTGGAGATGGCCTAAAAAGTCCAACTTATTAAATCATGATATCTTGAAAAAAGAATTAATCAAGCCAAGCTACAATGACCATTGGAGATGGCCTAAAAAGTCCAACTTATTAAATTTTCATTCCCACTCCTTAAGTGATAATGAGTGATAATGAAATTTTTAAGAAATTGTATCTTCAAGGAGAGAAAAATATAAGTTTGGGGTAAGATTGTTTCCCATGAACATAAAGTTGTGAGCAACTTTATTCCCATGGTGATTTTAAGAAATTTTGTCTATTTAATTTACACTAAAAATCATTCTCATTCCAACCATTTAGTACAATAACCAAACGGTGCGTAAGTGTATGTGTAGTCTTACCCTTATTCTTTACTAGCCTAATTTTCACGCGATGCGTGCACAAATAAAAATACTCAATAGGGAATTTTAATTGTGAAAAATATGAATCTTCATGTTTGTTGAATGTTACTGCAGTATGAAAAATTATATAAAAAATGATAAGGAATGTACAATATATCATAAATTTACAAAGTTAACAAAAATAAACTAAAGTGGAATTTCTAACTAATGATAATACATGTAAAATAATATAAAAACTATAAACAATGTTTAAAAAGTGAAAAAATCATAAAAAAAAATTAGTTACAAACACAATACTCCGTACAACATTAGATTAGAAAAGGAATTGTTTGATGGTAGAATAGAAAAAGGTGAGTATTATTTAAGTAAGAAATAATAGTTTACTGTGTACCACACAATTTGAATCAGGAACAATTGATAATAGACGAATTAGAATAAAATACCAATTTGTTGTGTCGTAGTACGAAACCACCGCTTTAGAAGCAATTTCCGCCAAAACGTGGTGCACAGTCAATGACGAATGCCCCCCCCCCCCCCAAAGTCAACACAACGCCTCAAGATCTTTCACTAGGAATAGAGGATGGAGTTCCTCAAGTTTTTGCTCAATACTTTTTCTAAAATGTTTCAAGTGTTTAATGAATGATCCATAAAATAACTCACACATAAGGTATTTATAGAGTTGGGTAAAGATAGGGAATAAAAGGAAGGAAAAAGAAATCGAATGGACCCGAGCGGGTCCCCACAAACGCAGGTGGGTGCGCAAAGAGGTGAAAGAAGCAAAGATCGAAGCATGCCCAAACCTTGTCGGGTACTATTCCCACTCGGGTGGGTATGCGAGAAGGCCAAAGAATCGGGCACCACCCGGCCGAGTCACACGCTAAGCCTGGGAAAAGAAGGAATCACGGACTCGATCGACCTTGCAAAGTTCCATTTTTAAATTTCAAAAAAATTGTCCAAGTATAATGAGAATAATTATCAACAAAAACAAACACATAACTATGACCATTTCGACCTTGCACATGCGTGGGCCTACACAAATCCATGTGCACAAGCTCGAATGGTGGTCTAGTAGTGCTTACAACCTTCTTTGGCTAAAAAGAGGACTTGACATGCTTACATTTTGCACATTCAAGACAAATATGATCTGCAGCTAGAAAACTTGATGTTAGGTAAACCTATAACCAAATCCTGAGATCCTAATTTATTTAGCAAAGAAAAACTTACATGTCCAAGTCTCTTGTGCCACAGCCAATGGTCATCCTCAATAACACTAAGACAAGTGACACTGGTCTTAGGAATCTGAATCAAGAATGTTATATAAACATTATTGTGTCTGAAACCTTTACAGACTAGTTCCTTTGTTTCGGTGTTCACTATGTGACAAAGATTGGTTTCAAATTCAACATGATTTTCTTTTGTCACATAGCTGAGAAATACTCAAGAGGTTATGTTTCAAACCAGGCCCGGCCCTGTAGCTGTGCAAAGTGACCAACAGCACAGGGCCCCCAATTTTATGGGGCCTCAAACCTAAAGCCCAACTCTATTTAAAACAAAAAAAAAAAATAGAAATGCAACAACAACTCAGTACAGCTAATTAGCTAAACACAAACACGGGATTGACGGGAAACATGCAATTAATATCTTTCTTCGATTTCTTCATCTCTCATTCTCTTTGACTCTCTGACTTCCCATCTTCTTTCTTCTTTACTTTCTTCAATATTCATCAATTCATTCTCCCAAAATCACATCTAGGTTCATCCGTTCATCCCTTATTTTCCTTTATTTTTTTAATTTCAAATCCCTTAATTTCCTTTAATTCTCATTAACTTCCTTATTTTACTCAATGGAAGAATCAATTTTCCAATTATTTCTCTTGATTTTTGTTTTCAATGAATCGATTAAATTTAGCAGTCTTTACAAATTTTCAAAAAATTTCAACTTTTTCTTCAACATCTACACAAATTTTATTTTGGGAGAAAAAAATAAAAGTAAAAGCCCCAAAGGTCGAATCGACGAAGCCCCAAAGGTATGTGATTTACTGATTTTTAATTTTCAGAATTGAAATGAGAATTTTTTATATTAATGTGCCTAAACAAGTAAACAGATTGAAGTAATTGAACAAATTACTACACTCCGTAATGTTACTGGATAATTTTTTATATTACTGGATTTACTGCACTCCGTAATGTTTGTTTTTTTTAAACAGATTGAAAGTAAGCAATTGTCGTTTAAGGAGGCAGAGGAGTATATGGAGTTGATTGTTCAAGTGTTCAAAGATACTGGATAATTTCGGTTGTTTCTATCCTTTTTTTTTTTGTTAATTAAATTTATAAATTGTTTAATTATGCCTCCTATTAGAAAGTATAATTCTGGATATGAGAAGCGTAAGAAAAAGAAAAAGCCATTAATGAAGTTGTATTTGATTATGTATGATCTTGTAATGTGATAATTTTTTTTAAAATAATGTTTAGTATTATATATTTAAAAYAATTATATTAGGGCCCCATTTTTTTAGATTYGAACAGGGCCCCGAAATTTAACGGGACGGCCCTGTTTCAAACCTTCAACAAAATAAACATTATCAATTGCTTGAGAAAGTATCTTACCAACCTTACCTATACCTTTCATCCAACCTTTGCTATTATCCCCAAAGGTGACACTTCCTCCTTCATAGGCTACGAGTGAAAGAAAATTGACTTTTTCCACCGGACATGTGTCTTGAGCAACCATTGTCCAAATACCAATATGGCTTTCCTTTCACTCTAACCTGTACAAATAATCAAGGTTTAGTTTTAGGAACCTTAATTTTCTTGGGTTCCTTATCCTTAGGAACTTGTTTGGCTCTGTCCTTTTTAACCCAGATTTGTTTCACATTTGTCCCTTTTGTTATATCATGTTTCTCTCTTTTGGACCTATTTTGTGTGTGACCTTTTGGACTCTGAACCTTTTGGACATGTGACTGATTTCTTTTATCATGTTTTTGCTCAGTCCAGCAGGAATCAATCATATGTCCATTCTTACCATAGTAGGTGCAAACATGCATGTCTTTTGCAAACACGTACTTACCTCTCTTAAATTCAAAAATCCAAGTCTCATCTCTTCCCAACCTTTGTGGCTGCTGGGAACTAGAACTAGAATACCCTAGTCCAAACCTCTGAGAATTACTAGGTTGTGAGGTTAGGGTATTTAGAGTAATCTGAGCATCGAGCAACCTGTTCATCTGTCTCAGGCAATCACTCAGATCCTATTCCTTGGTTTCAAGTTTTTTAAGCTGAGCTTCATTAAATTCTGCAGCAATGGCAAGATCCAACTTTGCCCTATGAAGCTCATCCTTAAGTTTTGAAACCAGACCCAGGTCTGATTCATTAGTGGTCTCAATGTTTTTGCCTTTTTGTAGTTTGTATATTTCGGCTTGAAGATCACAGATTTTAGCTTCGTATTGTAAATGTAAAGATTCAATATCAACATCTTGATTACCTGAAGTAACTTTAGTGTTGATATTTTTCTATAAATCAAATATTTCAGCTTGTAAATCACAAATCTTACCCTCATATTCCAAACACAACTCTTTGACATTAAGATTTGCACCACCAGTGCTAGCAAGAGAAGCTTTCATATCCACATACTCCTTGAACAATTCTTCAACATCATCAATCATATAATTATGAGCTAAAATTAAATCAGCATGTTCTAGAGTAAAACTTTTCTGTTTAAGTAACTCAAAATTTATTCCTTCAACTTCAACCTCCTTAAGTTTACCAAAACCTCTGTCATTGTTTTGATAAGAATTTTCATTTGTGAAATCTGACTGAGGTTTTAGTAACTCAAGTTCTATGTTCTTTTAATCTAAACTTATTTCTAGCTTTGAATTTTTTCTTTCCATTCTGTACAAATAAGTTCAAGTTCAGCAGAACGACATTCACTTAAGTCTAAATTTCGTGTTGCTTCTCTCAACTTCTTCTTGTTAGCTTTATAAGCATCATTTCCTTTAATATTTTATTCTATAGCAGAATCTATAAAACCTAATAACTCATCTCTATCACAGTATCTCATTTGTTCTTGCATATCAGAGATAGTTACTTGTTCCTCATCTGAAGAGTTGCTTCTTGCCATGAGACACATGTGACCTTTCTTTCCAGACCTGGTCTGTCTTTGGTCTACGTCTCCCGACATTGTAGTCACACATACAAGAGCCTCGTCCTCCTCGCTTTCACCACTTGAGTCTGAATCTCCCAAGCAGCAAGCATGGCTCTTTTGATTATCTTCGTCTCTCGTTGTCCTCCTTTATCATTTTTCCAAGTTGGACAGTCTTTGATCATATGTCTAGTTTCACCACATTTGAAACAATCAATGCTGGTACTGGTCTTCTTTGAGTTGCCCTTGTTCTTTAAAGATTTCCCTTTGTACTGAGATTTGGGACTTCTTTCGAATCTCCTTGCCATGAGACCTATCTCGTCCAAATTTTCCTCATTCTCTTCTCCTTTCAAGTCTAATCCACGACTCTTGGTTGTGCTTTCTTCTTTTGAATCAACCAACATCTCATGAGTCATTAATGACCCAATGAGTTGTTCTACGGTCAAGGTGGATAAATCCTTGGCCTCCTGTATTGCAGTAACCTCGTGTAGCCATTTACTTGTCAAACTCCTTAAAATTTTTCTGACCAAATTTTCACTTGTGAAGCTTTTACCGAGAGATTTCGGTTCATTAATAATAGACATAAAACGAGTAAACATATCCCTTATATTTTCATCTCGATTCATGTCAACAGTTTCATATTTGAACATAAGCATATCCACTTTAGATCTCCTGACTTCACTAGTTCCCTCATAGGTTTACTCTAGGGTTTCCCATATTTCCTTATTAGTAGAGCATGCTAAGATATGGCTTACCTCATTATCTGCAACGCCTTGTTGAAGAAGAGACATGGCCTTGGCATTCTTCTCTTGAGTCTTTAGATCTGTTGATGTGTATCCACTCTCCTTCTTCTCTGTACCGTCTCAATTGGCTGCAACCTTCTTTAGACCATTTCTAATTATCACCCAGCACTCATAGTCAGTGTCAATGACAAAGTCCTTCATGCAAATCTTCCACCATGGATAATTAGTTCCGTTGAACTTGGGCAATCTCAATCCTCCATTTCCATTTGTCATCTCTTGAGAACTCATCTTATCTTTCTTCTCTAGGTGTTACCCTTTCAAGAAATTAGGCTCTAATACCAATTGAAAGTGCAAGTTATACTCAAGAGGGGGGGTGAATTGAGTATAGAATAAGTGTTGTAAATTTTTCTATTAATTGAGACTAGTTGAGAACTAGTCCTTATGCAGCGGAATAATAATTGTGAGAAATAAACAACACAAAGATTTAACGAGGTTCGACTTCTAATAAGTCTACGTCCTCCACTCACTCACTCATTCTTTTATTAAACAACTCTGAATAACAAAAGAATACTCTCGATCTAATTATGTACCTATGCACAAAAAATCTCCCAATTTCCAACTATGAAAGTTCGACTCAATCACCAATTATGGTGATTCCAATGAACTCGATCCCTGATCAAATTCCCTAGCAAACTGAACTCTCAATCTGCTCAAATGAAATTCTCTGTCTCTCAATTTACAAATAGCCTTAAGGCTTAGAATGAGAGTAAATTAAACTTTAGTGTAGTATTGGATTAATGCTAATTTGAATTTAGAGAGAGAACTTTTGCAATATGATTTCACAAAAAGGTTCGTGCAAAAGTGTTAGGGTTTGTGTGTTTATTCATTCTCTTAAGTAAGCCTTTGGTACGTATATTGCATGGGATCATGAGGATATATTTTCKTTGGAAATAATATAATTATTTCACGGAAAATATATCCACTGATTTTATTTGCTAGCAAATACAATCAGTATGAACTCATACAATGTACTTACCATACTTAAAAGAACTTGCTTGCACAACAAACCTATCATCCGTTTAATTTCAAAATCATTTTTTGCGCGGAAATAAACTTTCCAAAAATACGGATGTTAAGAAGTAAACTTGAGAGGACTGGTCTGAAACTATTTCCAAACTGTTCCAGTCAACTTAGTTTACTTGAAGTTGTATATAATAAGTAACCAAAGTTACTTATTATATTCAACTAGCTCATCTATCTAGCTTTAACCTTTAGACAATCCAAATACTACTTACATTGCATCTGAGACCTAACACTATGTCTCTTGTAAACTTGATCTTCATGCATTCTTCAAGATTTGGCTTTACGAGTTTCGTCTTTACATTCATTGAACTTGTAACTTTGTACCTGCACATGCAAACAGAAGCTTGCATGCATATTTTAGTTCAATGTGATTTGTTATCATTCAAAACTCAAGGTAGGAACTCAACAGTCTACATTTGTAATCTTATGTCTTTCAATAATATTTTACTTCATATATGAATTACTGAAGTGATGTTAGTTTATCAATTATATTGAATATTTTTTTTTTTAATTCTAACAAAGCTATTTGCATCGCTCTTAAGCTTAAGGTGCGATATAAACAAATATTTATTTGCGAAGCACCTAGGTGAGACACAAATAGATTTGACTCATTTGTCTTGAGAGCTTTTGCATTTTTCCATAGCCGTAACACAAATAATAGGGGTCTAGAGTGACGTTTTTGTACTAGTGAGGACTTATTTTATTCTCAATCTAGCACTTCTATGTTCATTTTCTATCATGGTAAGAATATTTTATATCTTTAATTTCTTATATGTTGATGAGATTATTATTATTATTATTATTGGGAATTTCTAACTTTTTGTTCATTGATGTATTTCTCTACTTGCCACTCAGTTTGTTGAAGGACTCTTCCTTATTTTCATAGAGTTCGAGTTGTACACACCTCTAAAGAGCTATTTTATCTTAATAGAATTATACTCAAGATTTGATTCGAAAATTTTGATTTGCAAACCACTAAGCTTGTACCTACACTATTCCATCTACAACGACCCTTTCTCTTACTATGATGATTTGTTTGCATTTCCATCTGAGTATCGTAGTATGATAGGAGCTTTTTAATACTTGACTGTAACTTGAACTGATCTTACTTATATTGTATATTTAGTTTCTCAATTTATGCACGCTCCTTGTACTACTCACCTTGTTGCTTTCCAACGTAGTTTCAAGTATTTAATAGGTACTGCTGTAGATGATGAGTTGTGGTTTCYTCCTTCTTGGAACATTTCCTCTATTATTGCCTACTCTAATGCTAACATGGCTGATTGTCATAATAGTTGTCTTTTCACGATTGATTATGCCATCTTCATTGGTGATAATGTCATTTCTCGACGCTCTAAAAAGCAACCTAGTGTCTCTAAATCTTCCAATGAAGCTGAATATCAAGCAATTGTCTATATTGTCACGTATACTCTCCGTCTTCGTTTCCTATTGACTGAACTTACGTTTGCAATCCAACATTCTATCACTTTTTTGTGTGACAATGACTCTGCTAGTTATTTGCTTGTTAATCCAATGCAACATGATCGCAATAAACATATTAATATTGATTGTCATTTTTTCCGCGAACGTGTTGCTCATGAAGAACTTATGGTGGTATGTTCCGAATAAACTTTCATTTGTAGATATTTTTATTAAGGTGTTGTCTGATCAACGTCTTAAGTTAATAAAGTCCCATCTAGATATGGTTTCTCCTGCACACATTAAGCACATTAAGGGGGAGTACCAGAGGTTGTAATTTGTTAGAAACTTTTATTACTTATTATGTTAATCACACCCACCGCCTCACCCCCTAAAATAATGGTCTCCACTATAGTATATTTATTTGTAGTAAGAAAATTATGAATCATTATCTATTTTAAATTTTACTAATAAAAATTTAAACAATATTGCTAACAAGCACCACTAGGCGTTAGTGAAGCATCAAATACAATTTCTAAATTGACAAAAATGTCAGGACAAATGTCAAACTCACACATCAATCACTATACTTAATGTTGATTTCAATTTAATATTTCTACTTTTAGCTACTTTATCTAACGCCTCTGATGTGATTGTTAGCTTTTGCCTACTTTAAATCCCACTTTCTTTTTCTTCTAAAACAGTTTGCTTATTTTGAGAAACAGAGTATGTATAAAGGTGTTATGAGATCCATGGACTCTTAGGGCATGTTTATCCCTAGACTCAATAGGAGTCTCAACTAAATCTCACCCAATATTTTAATTAAGGACTAGTGGGAGTCTCAAAGTGAGTTTTTGAAAATGAAACTCACATTGAGACCCTCATGTGGGTCCCACACATTAAGTATTTTGTTTTTATCCTTTTATTTTAATCATTTTTTAAGATATTTTGATAATTTATAGATTAAAAAATGTTTGGAGATATTTTAAGTGAGTCTAGATTAGAATCTCAAAGATAAAGTGTAAAAATTTGACAGAGTCTGAATTCTGCGAGTGAGTCTTTGGGATAAACATGCCTTTAAAGTTATCTTAGGCATATAAGTCATTAGAGTGGTACAATTTATAATAAGGACAAGAAATTGAACATGTGACCTATTATACACATACCTTCAATCTTTAATGCTAGGCTAAGACCTCGTGGATTGGAGGGACTCTATAGTGATTGAGATTCCGCAAGATCGATTAGTTACGATTAGTGATTAGAATAAAACCTTTTTTTTTGGACTAGGTGATTAGACTAATAATTAATGATGGTCATTTTATAATAAATCTCCAAACATGCGGTGGTATCTTTCCGTATTCATTGTAGACTTGGATGTTGACTGGGGAACCATATACATCCTCATTTGTTTTTAAGTGATACACCTTTTATATTAGAGCGGATGAGAATCAATCTTAAGATTTTGAAATCGAAAAAAAATTTCTAACCGATCGTCTAAGTTATCCCTCACTCTCAAATTACACTCTCTTTTTTGGCAATTGTTTCTCTTTGTCTCTATGCAATCTCATGGATTCTCCTAATCCCCTTTTATCCCTTCTCTTTATGTGTCTCCACTCCAACAAATACCTATATATATATATATATATATATATATATATATATATATATATATATATATATATAGGAATAGGATCATGTGAAAACACAAATCTTAGGTGAAAACTAAAAACTTTTAATCTTGATCGTAGGATTTGGAGATGGACGGTCACGATTTAATCTATGTATATACTTGTATTTCAATTTGGGGTACATTGAAGGTTTAAAGGGGTACACGTGTACTGTTCATCAATAATAGTTGAAAGTGTTGTGTACCCATTTACTGCTTGTATGTACCCCTTAAAATGTAAAATGTATCCACTTATTTTGGTTTTTACGTTTTCATATAACATGTGGTTTTCACTGGATTCTGACTCTCTCTCTCTCTCTCTCTCTATATATATATATATATATATATATATATATGAGAAAGACCTTTAAAATGAAAAGTATGAAAAACAATCATGATCGTTGGATTTTCAAATGAACTATCATGATGTGCAAAAGTAAGAAAGACCTTTAAAATGAAAAGTATGAAAAACAATCATGATCGTTGTATTTTCAAATGAACTATCATGATGTGCAAAAGTTTAATGGTAAATGTATAAATTTTTGTACATAAATGTGCAAATTTTTGTTTTTGCACATTTGCAGGAAAATTCCTACACATTTATGTATAAAAATTTGCATATTTTTTCGTGAAATAAATCATGACTATCCATTCAAAATCCAACAATCAAAATTGATTCTCATTTTAAAGTTATATATATATATATATATATATATATAACCGTAGGATTTTGAGATGGACAGTCACGATTTAATTTATGTATATACTTGTATTTATTTCAATCTGGGGTACATTTAAGGTTTAAAGGGGTACGCGTGTACTGTTCATRATCAGTAGCTGAAAGTCTTGTGTATCCCTTGATTGCTTGTATGTACCCCTTAAAATGTATAATGTACCAATTTATTTTGGTTTTCACGTTTTCATATAACATGTGGTTTTCATTGGATCCTGACTCTCTCTATATATATGTATATAAATTCTTGTTAATGGGTCAATTTGTAGGTATTTTTAAAAAGCTTTCATTTGAACTTACTATCCAGATGCTCTTTTTTTATATGACAAATTGCTCATTATTTTCCCATTTGTTGTTTTTAAAACATATAACAATAAAGGACAAATTCAATTTACAATTTATATGAGTTGTCCGATACCAAGTTGCTACATTTGAATTATTTCTTTTTTCTTCCCTTTACATATTTATTAATTTAATATTTATGTATAAGAAAACCAAAAGTGTAAATAAAAGGCCAACTTATTAGACTAAGTTAGCATAATAACATAGAGCATAAGTATTATGTTCAGATTGAAATCCAAAATGAGATCAATGAAGTGTTGTAGGATAAGTATAATGCTTATGATGATAACAATTATAAATAGTGTTAGGGCAAGCGGAAGTCATAAAGGAAGGCCTCTACTTATTAATCTTGGAGATGCTAATTCTGATACTGGAGGGGTGTTGGCTGGTGCTGGTCTTCCTATTGGCCTCCCCAACGGCATTACGTTCTTCCACCGCGGCACCGGCCGATTTGGCGATGGTCGTCTTATCATTGACTTTTATTGTAAGTAATTTCATTTGTACTTTGTCTTCAACTAGTTAATCTATGAGGAGTATTATTAGTCTACTAAAGCATTATTTCTTGCTATACTTTTATTGTATGTAATTTAACTTGTACTTTTGTCTTGGCACTAATCTTAATTTAAGAAAAACTTTTCAATTTTTTCTAACATGTAAGGGCGAATATAGTTATGTGTGATCTTATTTGATTTATCTTTTTTAATACTAATTGTAGTACAGTTTTTCTAATGTGTATCCAAGGATACATATTAAAAAAACAAATTCTCTACAATTAATTGTGTAGGAAATCTCATCTTTTATAGGTATGTTCAATTTAACTTAACAATTTGAATTTGATATAGCTTAATACCCCCTCTTGGTTTGCCAGTGGCCACTGTTAATCTTATGTATTGTGACTATTGTCTTACTAATTTGTTCGGCACAATATCGTGCTTAATTATCTCTGTTATATAAGGGATGGGGGAGGAGGTGGTGGTATCCATCAAAATTGTCTATTTTACCCACTATGAAAATGAAAATTTTCTGATTCAATGCTACTAAACTATCCCTTTTTCTTATTTAATCAAAAATAAATTTTATTTATTATTCTCTTTGATTTTTAATATTCTGTACAATTTCCTCACTAAGTCGATTTTTAATGTTTRGTGCATTATGCTTTATTTCATTTTAGTACACTCTCTCTCCAATCTATTTTTGCTTTTTAACCCTACATTTCCTACTTTACTCACTTTTCTTTTACATTTCGCCCTTTCATACACACTCTTTCTACTACTTTTTGACCTCAATTATATTATAATATATTATACCTAGTTTTTACGAAAATAGTAAATGTCCAGAACATAAAAAGGAAGGAGTAATTAATTCATACATTAAGTGCATTTTTTAATATTTTTTTCCCGGTAAAAAAATAATTAAAATTTGCAGTTATTGTATGATTTAATTAGTAAAAACTTCCCTTCAAAAAAGAATACTCCGTAATTAGTAAAAACTTAAATAAACAACCATTACTCAAAATTGGTTGAAACATACATATATTTTGAATCTAAATGAAAGTAATTAGAAAAATTATTACAATTAAAATAAATGACATTGTTAATTAGCTATGAATCAATAATATCCAATATTTATTACCACATACTATACAATCATCATTTTTAATGAAATAAATTTTGTATGTCTAAACATACATCGCGTATACATAAAAAATTACGTATTACATAATGATCCCCCTTCAATCATATTATTTTAGAAGTCATAAAATCCATCCTATGAATTCAATGATATTATGTTGTGATTGTGAATGCAGGTGAGCACCTGAAATTGAGTTATCTAAGTCCATATCTGGATTCACTTTCGCCAAATTTCACAAGTGGGGTGAACTTTGCTGTGGCTGGTTCAACCCTTCTACCAAAGTATGTTCCTTTTACGTTGAGCGTTCAAGTTCGCCAGTTTATTCGCTTCAAAAACCGTTCACTTGAGCTCATCTCACTTGGTAAATTAAAACACATACATACACCTTAACTAAGTATTGTCTGAAACGTACACTTGATCTATACATACTAGCTATACGCTAGCTGACATTATTCTATGTGTAGGATCCAAGGACTTGATAGACGAGGCTGGATTTCGAACTGCTCTCTATATGATAGACGACGGACAAAATGATCTTCTACTTGATCTTTATGCGTCCAACTTGACCTACGATCCCATTGCTCCAAAGATCCCATCCTACCTTGAAGAAATTAGACTAGCTGTTCAGGTTCGTCCTTAACTTCCGAATTTAGGTCATAAAATCGTGCATTGCACGGTATGGTAACTAAACCAGCTAGATAATAATCAAATGCCAAAGATGAAATTAACTTAGAGTATTTAATTGATTTATTTTGACGTCATCTAAACCTAAACTCCAACTTGATTTACCTTTTTGTTGTGTTTAAAATTTATGTAGACAATCTATGAATATGGTGGGCGAAAATTTTGGATTCAAAATACAGGGCCATTAGGGTGTCAACCCAAAGAGCTTGCCATAAACCCTCATACAAGTAGTGATCTTGATCCAATTGGTTGCCTTAGTGTGCATAACCAAGTAGCAAAAACATTCAATGAAGGGCTTCGTTTGCTTTGTGAAGATCTAAGATTGGTGTACAAGGATGCTACCATTGTGTATGTTGATGTGTATTCTATCAAGTATGAACTCTCCGAGCACCCTCAAAAATTTGGTGGGTAACGATTTTAATTTAATTAATTACTTATTTTCCATTTAAAAGAGTTTGTGAATTGTGATTGTCATCCCTATTTAACCCTTTTGTTGATTGTCTTCAAATTTTCGTATGTTTAAAACTAATAAGTTATACATACATATTATCTTTTCTTGATTTATAGTTTGATTATATAGCGAATAAACAATAGTACGTAATGCCATTTTTTTCTCCAATCTTGAACATCTTGGGGTCATAGAAACTAATTTTACTAGTGTACGAAGTATAACATTTTTTTGTGTGTGGTAGGATTCAAGAATCCATTTGTGGCATGCTGTGGACGTGGGCCCCACAAGTATGATAGAAATGCAACTTGTGGGCAACCGGGGTCAACCATATGCAGCAATGTATCACAATCCATAGTTTGGGATGGAGTCCATTACACTGAAGCTGCTAATCGTATTGTTGCAACTAAGATACTTTCTGGTGATTATTCTACTCCAAATATCAAGCTTGAGCACTTTTGGGATCCACAATAGATATTTTAATCATGTGAGTTACATTTTATTTTCACTATAATAATTACAAGGAGCAAAAAAACAAACATTTTTTGTTTGTTTGTTTGTTGATTCATATTTTCATGGATATGGATTGTACTGTATTGATCTTTGTGTTTAATGGTCAATCTATATATTTCTAAAATGGGTAATTTATGCATCACGTGACTAGATCATGGAAAGTCATGAAGCACTTTGTTTCGAATAAAACTCAACTTCTTTTTGTTTTGTGTAATCATTAAATCTTGGGTGTGTGAATAATTGTGTGACTCACCATAATTAGGGAATCCTGTTATTATATATAGAGAGAAACAGATTATAACCCATGATTGTATAATTACAAGAGTGTCTTTACGTATATTACTCTATTACACCCCCTCAATCTGTGCGGGGGAAACCACACGCGGATTGGACTTTAAAAATTCAAAATGTTGACTTGACAACGCTTTTGTAGTAAAAATATTTGCATGTTGAAACTGAGTCGGAACATACTGAACGATAAGATTTCCATGAGCGACACATTACCGAACAAAATGATAATCAATATCGATATGTTTACTACGATCATGTTGATAGGAAGTCGAATTGTCAACCCAAGTTCAGCCAATAGGGAACAAAGATGAAGAGTATCAGTAACAGTATAGGCTACTGATCGATATTCGACTTCAATGGAAGATTTAGAAACAGTAGGTTGCTTTTTAGAACGCCAGGAAATGAGATTATCTCCAAGGAAGATGGCATAACCAGTTGTGGAACGAAAACTATCAGGACAACCAGCCAGTCAGCATCAAAGTAGCCAATAATAAAAGAAATGTCCCGAGAAGGACGAAGTCATAATCCATGATCCGCAGTACCTATTAAGTACCTGAAAAGACAACAGCAAGGTGAATAGTACGAGCAGCATGTATAACCTGAAAAACCAAATGTATAGCATAAGTAAGATCAGGTCGAGTCATAGTCAAATATTGTAGAGCTCCTACCATACTACGGTACTCAGACGGATTTGCAAGCAAGTCACCGTCAGTAAGGGAGAGTGTCGTTCTAGACGGAAGAGGGGTACCTCGTATAGGCTTTACAGTATGCAAATGAAACTTTTGAATTAAGTCCTGAGTATGTTTTTGTTGCGATAAAGATAAGCCTCTAGAGGTACCTACAACCTGAATACCAAGAAAATAATAAAGATCCCCCAAGCCCTTCATAGAAAACTGAGTGGATATTAAAGAATTACATCGATGAACAAAAGCAGGAGAATTTTGCCACTAACGATAATATCATCGACATATAAAAGAAGATATAGAATATCCTTGCCACGACGGAAAATACATAGAAGCGTCAGTCTGAGAACAAAAGAAGCCCTGTCGCAAGAGCAAACTACTAAAAGGATGAAACCAAGCTCTAAGAGACTGTTTCAGACCATCCAAAGCTTTTCTGAGGCGACAAATATGATTAGAAAATTGCTTTCCCAGAAAAATGTCCGTATTGTTTGCAATTCCTTAAATACAGTCGGACTTTTTAAATTTCCCAAAATGTCGTCCACGTCATTGGGTTAATGTATATTTTTTTTGTCTGGTTTTTTTTTCAAAACTACCAAGTGAGTTAGCGGTTTCAATTTGAAGACCGCTATGTTAGATGGCGGTTTTACATTACTAAACCAAACAAAAACACAATTGAACGCGAAGGAATACTTCATATCATCTCTTAAAACAAATACTTCGTATTCTCGAAACAAATACTTCGTATCATCTCTCAACCCCAACTCCTCACTCTCGAATCAGCTCTCTTGTACGTCGCCCCTCTACGCCGGAGTGCTGCACGCTGCCGTCAACTCCCTACTCTCCTACGCCCATCTCAATCGAAGTGGGTTGAATTTGGCTGCGAAACAAGTTCGTTTTCCCCCTTTTCCCAATTATTTCAATTAAAATTGAATTGTTGTTGAATTGTTGTTGGTTCTGTGATGTGTTGCAATCCATCATGGTCTTAAATTTGAATTGTTTAAGTTAGATTTTGTATCAATTTGTATTTTTCCCTAATTTTTCAATTTTGTTTATTTAATTGAATTGAGTATTTACTGTATGCAGTGGCGGAGGCACAGTAGGGCACGGTAGGTCACGTGCCCTACCATTATTTTTTTTTTAAAAAAAATCAATCTGTTTTAAAAAAAAAATTAAGTAAAAGGCAGACAGCTCACAAGTCACGCGTGAGAACTGAGAAGGGAAAGCAACAGGGGTCATTCATTTCCCTCATTTCACTCTCTCTCTCTCTATTTTCTTTTTCTCTCTCTTTTCTTTTCTTTCTCTCTCTTTTCTTTTCTTTTCTTTTTCTTTTTCTGGGCTTGTTCGACCTTCGAGGGCTTCGACTGCAGTGCTGCTCCGTCAGTTCTGCCGTTCCGGTGCAGCCGTGCAGGCAGTGCAGTTCGTCGGCGTCACCACTCACCACGTCAGGTACTCAGCAACTTAGGGTTAGGCCGTCCCCTAGGGTTGTTGCCTTGTTGGCTTTGTTTGTCTTGCTGATTTAATTCACAATTGTTGAATTTTGTTGACTTGTTGTTGCAAACTTGCAATTTAATTCACAAATTCTGATACTTGGATGTGTTGGAAGTTCTGTTGTGGTTAGATCTTAGATGTTTGGTGGAATTGGTGAATGGTGATTTAATTAATTGTATTTGATAATACTTGGTTTAGTGTTGTTTTGTTGTTATGTTTATATATCTGATTTTTTTTTATATTTTGATTAAATATATCTTGCTGTTTTTTTAATGAAAATGTATACTGATTTAATAAATGTTGCTGTTTTTTTTTTATGAAAAATATCTTGATTAGTTGTTTGTGTAATTGTGTTATATATTCTGATTTAATTAATTTAAATATTTTCGGGATGAATGTTGTCAAAGATAAGTTGAGAAATAGCTTGGGAGTATCAAATTGGTTGAATGATTTGTTAGTAACTTATCTTGAAAAGGATTTGTTTGTAAACGTTTTAGTTTGGAATCGATTGTTCAACGATTTCAAAATATGAAAACTCGTAGACAACAATTGTAATAGTTTTAAGTATTTATTTTATATGGTTTTATTGTATTTGAAGATTGACAATTTGACATATGTATGACATTATAATTTCCGTTATTACTTTATTTATTGTAACCGACCCGACCCGATGAACCTAAAATTTTTGTTCCGTTGTATGGTGCATACCCATTTTTCAAATCCTGCGTCCGCCCCGGACTGTATGTGAGATTAAATTATAATGGCTTGCATTGTATTATGGTTCTACTATGTTAATGGGTTGAATTATATGGGATTGAATGTCTCCTGCTATTAGTAATTTCGTAGGTTTGTGGTTGTTTGTAATTTCATTTCATAGCTTTGGTATTGGTTAGTTTGTAGGAGCATGTGCGATGTGTTCTTGTGATGGCTTGTGTTAGTGTAATGTTGTAGCTTGTTCGTCCATTTTTTTTTACATTTTTTTTTACATGGTAGTACAGAATGCAAAGATTATGTTAACCCCTTGTATACTTTTCACATGATGATTTTAATGGGTAATGTATATATAATCTAAAAGCTTAGTTTTATTCTTTATATATAGTAGTATTATGGTTTTAAAGAAATGATCATATATTACTCTGGAATTATTATACAGTGTAGTAGGTGTAGTTCATAGTTGTAGCATTCTATTATTTTCCATAAAACTAATTAGAATAAATTATTGTGTTACTAGAACATGGATATACCCCCACTTTCCTTTTTATTGCTATTGGGATGGGGAAATTTTACAAGGTAATGGCGACATGTCTTATAGGGGAGGCAACAAAAGTTTGCTTTCGTCAACTCTCGGATGTCTTTATGTGATATTTTGAAAATGCTCTATGAGGTCGTGAGTTGTGACCCTAGCTTGGTGAACTTGAAAATATTGATGAGATATCCAATGCTAGGGTCATATGTAGCTATTCCTTTGGACGACGACGACTCATTGAGAGCCATGTGGATTGTAGTTTCCCAAACTTCTGCTTCGACTATGCAATTGTTCATAGAACAGATTCCTAAAAAATCTTCTGCGCTAAATTAAATAGTCTTGTCAACCCAGGTTTTGAGATGGGTACTTTCATTAGAATGCTTGTAGATGATGAGTTCACCAACCAACACTTATCTGAGCTTTCTTCGACCACTCAAGCGGGTACTTCAAATGCAATTCAACAATATCCTTCCCTAGATTCCCTAGATCCTAACAATCTTGATGTGTTTGGGAATGAAGATCGTGGTAATGACATTGATGAACATGATATATGATGAAGATTCAAGTGAGGCTTATGACAAGGCTACAAAAGATAGTGCACCAACACAAGATTTCATTGAGGTTCCTGAAGTTGATTACGCCGCTCATCAATCATGGATGACTTGGTCAGGGAAGACCGCTTTCAGTTCCGAAGGGGAGTTTCAAATTGGCTAGGAGTTCGACTTATTACAATAGTTGAAAGATGCCATTAAATATTACTCCATTTCAAGAAACCAAACAATTCGAGTTGTGAAGGTTGAGCCAGACAAATATGTGGTTGAATGTAAGAGGAAAACACAATGCAGTTGTCCTTGGAGGCTTAGGGTAACCAAAGTTCCAGCACTTCCTACATTCAAGATTGTCAAGTACAACGACCCTCATGCAAGCAACTGCGTAGGAGAAAGTGATGTGTTGATCAGAAGCTCTTTACCTCTGAGTTTGTTTGTAATTCTATTTTAGATTTAATTCGTGTGGATCCGTCTTTGAATATCAAAACAATTGTTCAGATAGTGAAAGAAAAGTTCCACTTTACAACTACTTACAAGAGAACTTGGCTAGCAAAACAGAAGGCAATCAACATCTACGGTGATTGGGAGGAGTCATAAGAGGAATTTCCAAAGTATATGCAGGCGTTGAAGGAATCAAATGTAGGTACTGTTGTGGAGTGGCAATTGTTTGAGAGTACAGATCCTTTTATGCGCGTGTTTGGTCGTGTGTTTTGGGCTTTCAAGCCTTCAATTGAATGTTTTTGTCATTGTAAGCCCTTAATCACAATTGATGGAACACACTTGTATGGTAGATATAAGTGATCTTTGCTTATTGTGATAGGAACTGACGTAACTTTCAACTATTCCCACTTGCTTTTGCTATTGTTGAAGGTGAAAACAATGACAGTTGGTCACGGTTCATGGCTTGCATTAGACTTCGTGTCACCCAAAGACAGGGAATTTGTGTTATATCGAATCGTCATGCGGGAATTCTAGCTTCGATGAATGAGATTGGAAGCGGTTGGCAGCAACCTCATGCTTTTCATAGGTTCGGTAGCAGACATCTAACATCGAACATCAACAGTAGATTTAAGAGCACCTATGTTAAGAACCTATTTGGCATAGCGGCAGATGCAAGGCAGAAGAAGAAATTTGATTACTACATGACTAGATTTAGGACCCTAAATGTTGAGGCACGCCGATACTTGATGGAGATTCTGTATGAGAAGTGGTCCATGCATCATGATGGTGGTTTTTGATTTGGTGTTAAGACAACCAACATGTCCAAGGTATTCAACGGAGTACTCAAAGGTGCACGATGCCTTTCCATCACAACGCGAGTTCAAATGACATACTATCGAGTTAACTCCTACTTCGCGACGCATCGAAGTTAGGGCAAAAGAAGGCTTGAAGAGGGTCATCAATTAAGCGAAAAGGCAACTAAAAGTATTGAGGTGAATATGGAAAAAGCTATGCATCATGAAGTTATACCTTTTGACTACGAGAGAGGTTTATTCGAAGTCAAAACTGCTCGGGGAACATGAGTAGCTGGTAAAGGAGGTAACACCCACACAATTAATCTAGCTAAGCAGACGTGTACATGTAGAAAATTGACCATCTAAAGGCTACCATGTTCCCATGTTCTCGCGGTTTGTCGACATTGAAGCCTCTCACATTCTGCATACGTGGATGCGTCTTTCAAGACATCTGAATATAGAGAAACATATATCAAAAGTTTCAAACCTGTTCCAGCTCGAGACTATTGGTCACCTTACATTGGTCCGTAGGTTGTGGAAAATCCCGAGAGGAAAAGAGGTAAAGGACAACGTTCGACTAGAATTCTCAACGAAATGGACGAAAAGCCTCACCTAGTGAAGAAGACATGTAACATATGCAAATAACCTGTACACAACAAGAAAACTTGTCCTTCAAGGCAAGAATAATTTAAATAATTTCAATAATAATTTGATATAGTTTTGTACATAATATGTGAAATAACAAGTAATTACAAGTAATAACATGTAACAAGTAATAATTTGTTTAACTACAAATAATTTATGTACTTAGAAATGCAAACTAACGTTTATGTGTTATGTAGGTCCCATGGCGCCGGATCTACATCCTGGCCCCGTGATACGTCTGTTTTTCGAATGTAGGCTACCCATAGGACTCAGGATGTATGGGTTCATGGGGATGATCGAACATTGTCATTTAGGGAGCATATTTTTGGATTGACTCGTGACTGGGTAGTTGATGATCGGATTTAAGAGTACGTGCGATGTGAAGGTATTTTTTGCTTACATAGACTTGTTGGAAGTAGGTTTGAGTTGGATTGTTCTTTACTTACCACGCTTATTGAGCGTTGGAGACAGGAGACACACACGTTTCACCTTGTTGTGGGGTAGGCCACCATTACACTACAGGATGTTGCAGTTCTATTGGGGATTAGTGTGAACGGTCAACTTGTGATTAGACATTCGATTAAATATTGGGGTGGCTTAGTGGAGGAGCTTCTAGGCGTCCGTCCCGGTCTAGATGAGGAGACAGGGGAGCCAGTCTTACAGGGTTCGTCCCTGAAGATGCGGTGGTTGCGTTCACATTTCTCCCACCTTGTAAATGATGCTGATGACGTCTCCGTGCAACGTCATAGTCGAGCATACATCCTAGCTTTGATGGGATCAGTTCTATTCAGTGATAAGAGTGGGGACGTACGTCGTATCCCTCTTCTACCTACCTTTGCTTAGAGATTGGGAAGCAATTGACACTTACAGTTGGGGTTTAGCCACACTAGCATTTCTATATAGGCAGTTGTGTCGTGCGTCCCAAGCAGGTGCACGAGAGATGGGAGGACCACTTATCCTGATGCAGCTTTGGAGTTGGGAGAACATACGTATTGGTCGGCCAGACATTCGAACCTAACTACTAGACACAACCCAGATGAGATTGATGTGGATTCTATTTTAGGTTCTCAACATCAACGAGAGGTTGACTCCTTGGCATGCAAGTAAGATTGCTACTACATATTTTTTCTATTGTAATATTACTCTTTGCTTTATTTTTGCATTGACACTTATGTTATTATCACGTTTATGTTGCAGTTGGGTTCAAGTGCACTTGTCTTTCTCACAGACACCCAGAGGACTGCCTTACTATAGGGATGCTTTGGACTAGGGGTGTTAACAAATATCCGATCTGATTGTTCCAATCCGTGATCCGGCTGATCTGATTCAAAAAATCGGTTATTCGATCCGGTTTTTAAGGTTTCAAATATTTTGGATCGGATATCCGAAAATTTCCGGATCAGATTTTTTTTCACTTTAATATATTTCGGATGTATTCGAAATATCCGTTTTTTCATTAAATAATAAAATAATATGGAAAAAATAAAAGAAAAATAGCAAAAATAGGTTAAAATAAATGCACTTGATCCGCGATCCGATCCGAAACTTCAAATATCTGATCCGAAATTCCAAATATCGAATTCAGATCAGAAAGTTGATGGTCGGATATTTCGAATCGGATATCCGAAACTTTTCGGATCGGATTCGGATAGGAATTTCCTCGATCCGAAATTTTCGGATCGGATTATCCGCTTTGAACACCCCTACTTTGGATCACCATTGAGCGGATCAGGTAAGCTACATACATTAACATTTTAGATCGCCTCTTTCTAGTCAATATACCTTCTAACACTTGAAACGACAGATGATTTGGCAACCGTACACTGACATTGTGCTAAGCATGCTTCCACCCATTTGTCGATCTGATAGTCACATTTGGAGGAGTAGAGCACCCCTTATTTGCTTTGACATTGTTGAGTTGAATCTGCCTAATCGTGTATTGCGTCGGTTTGGTTTCTCGCAGCCGATTTCCACTAGTGTTGACACGAACGACAAGCTTTAAAGATTAGATTGTAGATCAAAGAGTAATTGGTTGTCTAAACACTCTACACTTGTACAAGAGTGGGGTTGACGAGAGGCACTAGTGGTTCAAGGAACTTCCTTGGTAGATTTCGCACCAACAGTCATGGTTGAGTAAATGGCATGGTACAGACGTATTGCTCGACTGATCATCGGCCCTCTAGCTTCGGCTAACAGTCTCTTATCTAGCCAGTATTGACTAGTCACTTCAGACTTCGTCTTGGTATGAAGACTTCTAATACACACAATTAATTATTATATTTGCAAACTAATATTGTGCTTCCTTTATGTAGGCTCAAGCCGTGGTAGAGTTGCATTTCAGGTTGAGTAAAGCATCAGAAACAACATCAGACTTACTGTAGGACAAGGCTTACCCTTTTCTTGTCCATACCATACAAAGTCTCGCCACATATTGTTTGTGTACCTTGGCTACTATAGATCAATCGCACCTTATTAGTCAGCCATCGCCGCATTCGAGCACTCAGTCGAGCATAATCACAGCCACTCCTTCCATTAGGCAGTCTTAGACAACACCATGTAGCGGACAATCATCTCAGGATTTTCGACCTCCATGCAATATTGCTACACCTCCACCACCGCCTCCTCCTCCACCTCCACCTCCTCAATCGCCTCCTCCTCCACATCCATCACCCACTCCCCCGCCTCCTCCACTACCCCCTTCGCCGCCGCCACCACATTCAACTCCTTTGATTCCTACTTGTACCTCTACTAGCACACCTATCCTGTCTTCGCCTCTAGTGCAGCGTACATATGTAAGTAGGCGAAAATTGCTTACTACTCATCGTCCACTAGCAGATATTCAAGAGGAGGGCGAGGGAGCTTCTGGTTCTTCTACATCCTCACTTCTAGGGAAAAGGCAAGAACGATCTTAGCTTGTACATATAGGTAGTAAGCTCTGTATTCAGCTTTAGTGTTTAAAAGTTTGCAATTCGTATTAGTATTATGAAGTTTGTAATTATTATTATTATTATTATTATTATTATTATTATTATTATGTAAAATTTTACTTGTTAATTTTGTCAAGTTTAAAGATTTTTTTGATTTTAAACTTGATACTTGGTTGGTTTTGAATTGTGGGAGTTTGATTATTGCGGTTGTGGTGAAATGATGTGGAAGTGTATTGAAATGATTATGGCTTTGAATTGTGTTGGTGCTAGGCTGCTTTAATTTGGAGGTTATTTATTGCAGGTGTGGTGTTGTTATTAGAGCATAGTGTATATAAGATGGGTTAAGGGACAAACAAATTTTCAAGATTTCTACTCTACAGAAAAAGCCAAGTAAGTTGGTAGTGATTAAAGCAAGAAACCGCCACCTAACTTAGCGGTTTTACCCTAAAAATCGTTACTTTAGATGGCGATAATCAGGACAAAACCGCCAAATAAGGTGGTGGTTTCTTGCTTTAATCAACGCCATCTAAGTTGGCGGTTTTGTGTAAAACCGGAGAAAAAAAATTGGGATTGAACCGAGCCGATGACGTGGACTGTAATCCCCTTCAAATATTTATTAATATATTTTCTTATAAATATATTACGATTTATCTTATAAAAAGATATATATTTTTATTTAAAAGTCATTACTTTCGTTTAAATTATATTATATATATATATATATGTTGAATTTTATTATTTTCGTGTAAACTATATTATATGATAGAAATTTATCTTTTCTTCTTTATCCAAAACAAAATAAATTAAATAAATATATCATTTTAATTAAAACCTAGCTAAAACATAAGTCAGTTAAAAAGGAGGAACTTATTTTTTTACCCATTCACTTCATATGTACGCTTCTTTCAAGTTTTCCAAAAAAAACAAAAAATGGGGAGAAAGAGAGAAGTGCGTTGTTGCTCCCCTGCGATGCTGCACCACTGCTGCCGTTGCTCGGCCCCTGCTGCCACCGTTGCTGGTCGCCGGCCAACCACCAACACCATCGGTCCTTCTCTCTCCCATCTTTCCTTCTTGTTTTCTTGTTCCTCTTGTTTTAATTCTTTAGTTTGTCTAAGTCTTGAAATTCTTTTAACCCAATTGTTTATACTAATAGTTTTGAGTATAATCTACTACAAATTACAAAGTTTATGATTTTTGATGATATTGATTTTAATTGGGAATTTTTCAGATTTATTGAATTGCAAAATTAGGGTTTTAATTGGGGTTTTCACGTTTTGATTAATCTGTGCATTTTAACTATTCGATTTTTATTTATTTTTCTTCTTTTCAATAATTTACGAACATTTGGTCAAGTACTCTTCATACTGATATACACCTTGTGTAAAATTTTCGGAATTTTCTAAGCACGTTTACTAATTTAAAGAATTCGTTTTCGAATTGACGATTTTCGGGTTGCAGATTTAATTTTTGATTTTTCTTGCTTTTTATTTTCATCAATAATTTACGATTTTTTTTGGAATATTCTATATACAGTAAGGGACGTTGTGTAAAATTTTCAGAATTTTCAAATCTGATTTAATATTTTAATAAATTCATTTTCCAACTGACTATTTTCCGGGTTGCTGACTCAGTATTCGATTTTTTTATTTTTATATTGATCTATAATTTACGAAAATTTGTTTCGATGTTCTATATACAGTAGTACACCTTGTGTGGAATTTTCATAAATTTTCGTGGAGTTTTAGTATTTTAATAAATTATTACATCAGATTGACAATTTTCGATTACAAAATATGTTTTGTTATTAAAATTAATCAAAAATATTTGGCACAGAAATATATGTTAATTATGATATTTTCGGATTTATTATATGGAGTACATTTTCAAAGTGATTTTTAACCATTGAAAAATATGGCTTTAAAGGTTTAAAAAAAACATAAATGAATGGTTTATTATATGAGCATTGAACTTAATCTTTAAAAAATGTTCAAGGTTGAATTCTAAAAGTTTTTGTGGGGGTTTCAAGGGAATATATTTTGCTGTAATTTTGTGTTAGGAATTAATAGTAATTGATTTCTATTTGGTTATAGGAGGAAATTCTCCTTGAGTTATTATTGAAGTAGAAGTAATTTGCGGGATTGTTTCCTTTCCAAGGTACGTACTACTTGCGGAACCCTTGATCTTCATGTTTGTTTGAGGATGTTTGAGAACTTAGAAGCATGAGTAGGAAACGTCCATGGAATTGTTTGGTAGTCACGAATGAATCATTTGTTTGTGTCATGGTCTATATGTGTGGAAATTGAGGAATATTGTGGAAATTGGTTTATTCATGAGGTTTGCTATGGAGGTTGTTAATTAGTCATTTGTGATTAATTAATTGATTTGGTTTATTGAGGAATTAAGTGGAGTCAAGTATAACTTGCTCCATGAGGTAATTTATAATACAGGGATCAATTAAGTGGAGTTAAGTATAACTTACTCCATGAGGTATTTTTATTATATGGATAAATTAAGTGGAGTCAAGTGTAACTTACTCCATGAGGTGATTTTATTACTCATTCATGACATGATGTATGAACTGAGTAAAGGGAAGTATGCAAGTCTTAATGACGAGGTTAGTTGACTTGTCCAATAGGTATATTAATTAAAGGAATGGTTTGTGTTAAAAATAATTGGTGTGTGTTTTGTGGTCTTGTTTGGAAGTTGATAAATAATTAACAGTTAAATAATAAAATATGAATGAGCAATAAAACTCTGGATTGGTGCACGTCTGGAGTATTGACAATCAGGGGTTGGGGCTGCGATTTTATTCGCTTCCTTCCGAGGCCCGTTTGATCAACGCGTCCCTCTTCGTGTATTTTTTGGGTGTTACATGGACAGCATTTCGGGTAATATGAAAAGTTCGATTGTAATTGCGGAATTGTAAGAAATCGTGACATTTTTTTGGGGAAAGCGCTCCATTATTTTTCCCATTTGTTGTTTTTAAAACATATAACAATATAGGACAAATTTAATTTACAATTTATATGGGTTGTCCGATACCAAGTTGCTACATTTGAATTATCTCTTTTTTTCTTCCCTTTACATATTTATTAATTTAATATTTATGTGTGAGAAAACCAAGAGTGTAAATAAAAGGCCAACTTATTAGACTAAGTTAGCATAATAACATAGAGCATAAGTTTTATGTTTAGATTGAAGTAGCTGTAAAACATACGCTTTTCTCTCCTCACTTTATCTCTCTAAAATAAAAATACCAAAACTCTCAGTGGCTGGGTTGTCTAGGTCGGGCTCGTCGGTGAGGGGTGGTGGTCACCGCCCTTCCTAGTTTATTGGCGAGTCCTCGATCTACAACTGATCGGAACTTTGAGCCATTTTGGTCCGGCGACGCGCTCTAGGCGGTGGGTTGAAGGTTTTCGGCCTCACCAGTTTTGAGGTCTCCGTAGCGGCGCTCCACCAAAGACAGCGGCAGCAGTACTCTTTAACGCCTTATCATTGTCCTCCCCGAACCTTCTTGACCTTTGTCTTTGCTATCGTTTTGCACCCCCCCCGGGCTGTTTTTCGACAGTTTTAGGGTTTTTTTCCTGTGTTTTTTCTCTTTTTTGGTTGGTTCACTGTCGTTGTGTTTGTGTTTTTGGGCCTTGGTTTGTTGTTCCTTTTTTATTCCGATCTGCCAATTTTAGGCTCTTTGTCCTGTTCGTTTATTCGGTAGGTAGTGGTCGTTTTCCGATGGTTAAGGTCGTTCAGGTTTTCAGTTGTCTTGTTAGGTTGTTGTGTTTTATTTCTAGTTTAAGTAGGTTGGCTGTTTGTGGTTTTAGTTATCCTTGTTTACTTTGGTGGTGGGGTTTTGTTAGTTTGTTACCCCTGTCTTGTCCCCTTTCTTTCGACTCCTTGTGTCATTTGGTTCTATTTGTCTCATTTTAGTAGCGTTTGGCTTCTTTTTTTTTATGGCTAGTCCAGCGGATTGTGTGAATTTTAAAAAGGAGCTTGTGGAACTCCTCTTTGATGGGAGTAATTTGGAGACAGATGATGTAAGTTTGTATAATTTTATCTCAAAATTAGAGAACCCTGATTACAGTAGTAAGTTAAGGAGGAGGGAAACTCTTCTTTCAAGGAGGGAGATGTTGATGGTGCTTTAGAGAAGTATAGTTTGTCTTGTGTGTTTCTCTTGTGCCTTGCTCTTAAGGATGGAGATAATAGAACCTCCTTTATGCAATTAGCAACTAGCGTCATTTTGAATATGACTGCTAGTCTTCTTAAAAAGGAGGAGTTTAGACAAGTTGGTCACCTTTGTTCTATTATCTTGAATTTTTATCCTACCAACATTAAAGCCTTATTTAGAAGAGAGACTGCAGCCATGGGGTTAAAAAATTTTGAGCTTGCAAGTTGGGATTTAAGGCTAGCTCATGAGGTGGAGCTTTCAAACCAGGAGGTGTACGTTACGGAAACTAAGTGAAGTGGAGAAGAACCTCCGTACATCTTTAGAGAATAATCACGGAAAAAGGAAAGCTGAGCAATTGGAGAGTGAGCAAGGAAAGTATTTGAGTGACCAAAGGGAGAAAGTTAGGGACTCCAAGCTTACCAAGAGTAAAGATAAAAATTTTATGGATAAGGCGGCGGATGACAACATGAATTTTGATGGAGATGTTAAGCGAACTAGGGAAGGTTCAGGCCATAGTGACATGTTGAATGTTGAGAGGAATGATAAAGGAGTTGTGGTGGAAGAGATTGACCATAAAAAAGGAAAAGCTACGACAAATGACGTAGATATGGGTGAAAGTATGAAAGATAATGAGGCGAGAGGAAAAGAAAGTAAGATTAACATGGATATGGAGAAGTTTAACATCCACTTTCGTAACAGGAAGAAAAGGACTACTTTAGTTATCTTAAGGAAAGAGTATGTTCTCCTATCGAAAGGAAGAACAAGTCAACACTTCAACCCCAAGTCTGGGATAACTTTGAGTATAAGGGTCATTGGCGTCGCGCAGGGAAATACAAAAAGCGCTAGTGAAAGTGAACCACAACAATCCTCTCACTCTTTGTCCAAACAACAGGAAGTGTTGCACCACCACAAAGCTTATAAGGGCTCCCAAGCCACTATTAGCCATGAGGTTGGGAACAATTTAGAGGTTTTTTATCCGCCTAATTCCGAGGATGTTAAGATAGACCAACCAAGTGACAAGAGACCCTTGCTACCTATCAACCCGTCAAAAGCTTGCCTTCTCAAGCAGAGTCATACTAGTCTGCATCCAATTACTACAGATAATTGTAGTGTTCCCTTTAAATCTCTTACTACATGCAACCGTAGTTCAACAAGGAGGGTAAAATTTCAAGAACCTTTTCGCGGTCTGAAGAAGCTACACGGGGTAAAGAGTAGGAGGCATTCTCGTGTCTCGTCCAATCGTGCTCGTCAGTGCAGGTATAAGGTCGCTTCAGGAGTCACACTGAATTATTATTACCTTCCAAGCAACGAAAAGCTCCCAGGATACCGAATTGACATGAAGAGAAAACTTATCTTTCTCCAAAGTCCAGAATTACCCCATCAACTAAAGAATCTTATCATTCTTAGGAATGATGTTTGCAATAGTTATTTGAATGTTAATAGTTTACTTTCGCAGTTTAACAAGTTTGCAGGTTGTCCTAGTTGTGTTTGTAATGTGACTGTTTCTGATAATAATGAAAAGTTGGCTAAGACTTCAACCACAGGCTGATCTCTTAGCTTTTCCCCTTGTAAAAACAATGTTTAGATTGGAAACCAAAATGAGATCAATAAAGTGTTGTTGGATAAGTATAATGCTTATGATGATAAGAATTATAAATCAGAAGGTATTATATGCATCAGATGCACAATAAATTTAATGTGCATCAAGCATATAGTGACCCCTTATATAAATATAGTGACCCTTTATATCAATATAGCGACCCTTATTATTTACATCAATATAGTGATAAACTGATAAATAATAAGGGTCAATATATTGATAAAAATGGTTACTATATTAACCAAAAGGGTCATTATAATCTGATGCACAGTAAATTTATTATGCATCCGATGTACCTAATACTTTGTCATTATCCATAATGTTAGGGTAACCGGAAGTTATAAAGGAAGGCCTCTACCTATTAAGATGCTAATTCTAGAGGGGTGTTGGCTGGTGCTGGTCTTCGTATTGGCCTCCCCCACGGCATTACGTTCTTCAACCACGTCACCGGTCGATTTGGCGGTGGTCGTCTTATCATTGACTTTTATTGTAAGTAATTTATTAATTTGTACTTTGTCTTGAACTATTTAATCTAGGACAAATATTAGTCAACTAAAGCATTTCTTACTATACTTTTATTGTATTAGTGTTGGGTCCGGCGTTGTTCGGGCTCCTCTCACTACGTCGAACTAAAAGTTAAAGTCATTCACTAATTTACAATGTTTAATTGTTTTCAATATTATTGCTCAAAAATAAAAAATTAGTCCCTCGTTTATTTTCAAATTACAATAATTTTCTCTCCAATCAGTTTCACTTTATGCCCCACTTGCATATTATTTAAATAGTTTCCATGTTTCAGCTAGGAATAGTGATTGGCAAGAAAAAGAGAAACAAAGAGAGTATTTGATAAGTAGAATAAACTACATATTCGAACCTAAAAATAGTTCACTTGTGATTTGATACGATATAATTTTAACTTTAAATTCACTATTATTATTATTATTATTATTATTATTATTATTATTATTATTATTATTATTATTATTATTATTATTATTATTATTATTATTATTATTATTATTATTATTATTATTATTATTATTATTATTATTATTATTATTATTATTATTATTATTATTATTATTTATGTATGATTCCTGTTTTTTTTTATATACATGCATATGACAGTTAAGAAAAGAAAGTATAGAATATGCAAATCCTCTACTTAACGGGCCAATTGATAATTGGTTCATGTGTGCTTGGGGTTGAACTTAATAGGAAAGTATGCGTGTTTGATTCCCTACAATAATAATTGGGAGTGGATTGATACCTCAATCATCTTTGTTCCTGTTAGTCCTAAGGGTGAATCAAGTGGTAACATAAAATAAATGACATTTAATGAAAAAATATAAAATAAAAAAATATAAATGAGCAAATAATATGATAGACGACAGAAAGTACCTAATTTAATATACCCTTAGAAGAACCAATGAATCTATAAAATAAGATAGAGAAGAAATGCATAGTAAAATATATGAATATGGAAAATTATTAATGATAAATAATTAAAAGAATAAGTTAAGGATTCTCTTAAAAATAATACGAAGTACAAGAAAAGGATTAAATTTAAAAAGAAGATATTAAGGATATTTATGTAAATAAAAGGACACGATGAGGGTAAAATGGGATAGGGAAAATTAATGTAAATAACAGGACACAATGAGGGTAAAATGGAAATAGGGAAAATGACTACAAAATTGACTTTGTTTGATCTATTCTCCTTTTTATATAAGTAGGACTATAGGGATGTAATTAACTTGTACTTTTGTCTTGACACTATTCTTAATTTAATAAAACTTTCGAATCATACATGCAAGGGTAAATATAGTTGTGCTTGTGATCTCGTTTGATTCATCATTTTGAATATTAATCATAAATTCATAGTATAACTATTCTCACAGTCTCACTAATAGGGATAAGAGCCAACTATATATGAAAATAGATCGATCATAACGAGGACAATGGAGATCTTGAGATCAATTCTGAACCCCACCATTGTGGCTCTTTAAAAATTAAAAAAAAACAATAGTAAAAAAATCAAACGATTGAATTTAACTTAACAATTTGAATTTGATAACGATTGTGTTGGATCTACTGAACGTTACAAGAGGGGGGGGGGTGAATTGTAACTTAAGGGAACTTAAGCTTTTCGTGGAATTAAAAACTTAGAAAGCAAAGAAACACGAGATACAAGTTTCACTAACACAAACTCTCCTTGACAACTAGTCAAGAGATAAAACTGTGACCTGATACCACACAGGATTTTTTCTTAGATTTATTTGGATACAACACCTAATACAATCTAAGACCTCTTTCAAGTTCCTCTCGAACTTGAAAGCCTCTCAACGCCAACCCCTCTGTTGATTAAGCACTTAAACTCTTGCAAGCTCCACTCTCTTACAAGCCTCTCTAGATTAACTCTAAACCCAAAGCCCTTTGAGATATAACACTCAAAGTCCTCTTCAAGTAACAACTCTACTTGAGCAATTACAACTCGATTGTAAACTAAAACTTATTTGACACTTGTGTGTTAGAATGACTCAATTCTTTTGTTTGCTCAAGTGTGTCTAAAACGGATTTCTTTTTCTGTATTTATAGATGAAGTTTGTGCGTGGGAATCAAGCAGTGAGTCCACCATGCATTACTTCCTCAATTAGGAGATAGTGCCTTAGTGGAACTTGGCATGCAAGTCCACTTCCCACGTTCTTAATCTTTCAGTTCATTATAGTCATTCCTTAATTTTCTCAACTGATTTCTTCCTTGCTTATAAGTCAATGCTTCCTTAAATTTCTCAAAACCAGTTAAAAAGATATTTTCCAAACTCCACTATTTTAATCCGTTTAAAATGCATAAGATATAAAAACATATTTTCATAAATTAACTTTAACAAGATAAAACTGGTAAAGTATATTTAAAAAGATTTTATTCGAAAACTTAATTAATTAAGATTTATTTATTTCATAAAGATATTTTTTTAATACCAACCTTAATTTATATCTATTAATAAAATTAACTTATTAAACCCGATTATATATCTTATATCTTATTGAGCCAAACTTCCACACATTAATGCCAAATTTACAATAAACCTAAAATATAAAATCCTAAGTTTATTATACCTTGATGGTTCCACCAGTAGACCTCGAGTCTTGAGTTCTTGAAGGGACTCGAGTTCCTTGCTCTTGAGTTTCTTCCATGAACTCTTAAATCTTCAAAGCCACAGGAACTCTCTTTCCACTCTTGGATGATCCTTACTCCATCAAAGCTTTAAAAACTTATTTACTGTAAACAGATACAATGGCGGGCCTATGTTGGGCCCTGGTGGTGCACGTGTACCACCAGTTGGCCCAAAAAAATTGGGCTTTTTTTTAATTTAAAACTCTTGTAAAATCAGTATAAAACAAAGTGAGTAGCAAATATTACACATGTTGCTTCCTAGATCAGTGGTCCAAAGCCCATGTGAGTTTTCATGAAATCTTGATTGGTCGCGTGTTCGAATCCCAATCAGACCCTTTTTTTTGTTTTTTTCACCAAAGTTCCAATTACACTTCCCAATCAGATTCCTCATTCCCAATTACACTTCCATTTTCATCTCAAACCCTAACTCAACCTCATCTCTCCTAGTCTCCTCCGATATCTCCCTTCGACCCTCCCCTCCTCTCTACCCGAGGCTACTCAGCTACTGGCCGCTGGCTCCTCTCATCCGCCGCTGCTCTCTCGTCGTCTGACTCCTCTGTCCTCTCGTTTGAGTCAGTGAGTCGTCTGACTCGTCTCTCTCTCGTCGTCCGCCGCTGCTCTAGTCCGCCACTACTCCTCTGTCCTCTTGTCTGCTCGGCTGTAGGCTGCTCCAACTCCAAGTGAGTTTTTTACATTTTTAATTTTTTAATTTCATATGTTGTTAGATTGTTTCTGAAATTTGTCATTTAATTTTCTTAATATGRTAGAATATAGATTGTTTCTGAATCCAATCTTTATATGTTCTTACTTGTTAGATAACTTAAATTCATAGATTGTTTCATTGTTTGATAATTGTTGTGAGTCTTGTGAATAAATCTGAAATTTGTGATTTAATTTTTTGATTAAATTGATTAGATGTTAATGTTTTCTGAAATTTCTGATATAATATTTCTGATTTAATTGTTGTGATTCTTGTGAATATTTCTGAAGTTTGTTTCATTGTTTTTTTTTGTTTTTTTATTTTTCTTAACTTATGAATTTGGAAATTGAATTTYCTAGTAATAGTGACCCACCGGGCGAAAATTCTTGGGTCCGCCACTGCCTGTAAATCACATCTAACACACACAACATATACAAAACACATGAGTTTGCCTTTTGTTGTTGTTCATTCATCAATACTAGGGTTCAACAGATTGAATTTAACTTAACAATCTGAATTTGATACCCCCTCTTGGTTCTAGTTTCCCTTCAAGATTTTGCTTAATAATCTCTATTATATATGGAATGGGGGAGGAGGTGGTGATGTTGTCCACTAAAATTGTTTATTTAACCCATAATGAATATAAAAAATTTGTGATTTAATGTTCCAAAATTTCCCTTTTTTGGTCAATCAAAAATAATTTTTTTGCTAATTAATTCATTCAATAAGTTTAATTTTCATCTTTTTTCGTAAAAAAATTAAAAATCTTGAAAATAGCATTTATTGGATATCGCGATATTGAGCCTTGTTTGCCAATCCAGCACGCAATCATTATCCTTAGTTAAACTGATAATGCATGCAAATTTATGTTCAACTGTCAAAATGGAGTAGTGATACATGCCGCCCAGTATGGCATTGTGCTGCATGGTAGGTCCCTTGTATGTAAATAGTCTGTAAATTAATAGTTTTGTTTGTTCTTAATTTTACTCAAAACGATTATTTTAATAAAATACCATAACGCTATCATTAAGACAAGAAAGTAATATACTAACATTAATTAAGGGTCTTAATCACGATTAAGGGAATTTTAATCTTAAATTAATATTCTAAAAGATTTTCTAAATTGTAAATGCTTTCTTCATCAAACCAATCTAGATTACTGTCATACTTATCTTGAACATAATCCATACGGATTTGGTTTACCAAATTATCTGGATACATTTCATAGTAACAAATTATAAAGGTCTCAACAATTATCCCAACTTGTATACTGTTAATAATCTCAGACATGGACTTATTAACATGAAAATAGTCTAGATTAAGTGGATTAAACATAAGATTTTTCGTTTCGTGAATGAAGTTTCTACTCGGCATATATCTATGATAACTATTCATATTAGAAGTAAGAATTTCATACCTGAATATGTTCTCTGATCACTGAATCTATCTGGTCATCTTCGGAAACCATTTAGCCAACTCAATATGCCTCACCATGGCTCAACAGTAAAGGCTTCTATGGATTTATACTCCTCACTATGTGATAGATTTGAGACAAAAGACAAATATTTAGAAAATACTCTTCTTATTTCATGATACGGATAGGTTACATAGATATAGCTTTTCAAAACTTAAGAGAATCACTCCATAACATCTGAATTGCTTAAAGAAAACATACTACTTTCTTCTCAAATACAACTTCTTCTACTAGAACTCTCAGACTTATTTTTTCACCTCTGCCTCATCTGATAGCAAGAGGTTCTATTTATAATACAAAGGGGATATGAGGCAATAATGCCCCTTGGCGTAAGCGCTTATGTCATTCTATTTTTTGACGTAAGTACTTACGTTTTTCATTGAGATATTTTACATAGATTACAAACTCCTTTTCCATGGTGGAATTCTCTACATACAAGTGTCCTTGTAGGTCCGCTTGATGGAACTTCATTTTTCTATATCAGTTGGAGCTGGTCATCAAACCATCTTGTTGTTTGTCTCTTCCTATAGTTGTTTTCAAAGATGACAGTCTACTTATCTTCATAAAGCATTGCCACGTTTTTTGCTTTTGCTGAGTGTCGGCAAATATTTTTGAAGCACAGGATACCCACTCTTCCTTCTTTTGGCAGCCCATTGATGGAGGTTTGGTGTCCATTTATTTGTTGTAGGCAGGCCCACCACTGTCTTCCATTGTTGCTTTGAATTATAATGAGTAGGCTATGGATTTGAAATTAGTTTTATCACCATTATTGATGGATTAAACTTTATTTCAAAATCTGGTGCCATGGAGACACTTTTTAATGCTATTTCCTTGACGGTTCTGAATTTCCTTTGAATGACTTTCTTGATATTCTCTGGGAACTTGCTAATACATATCTAAGAGTCATGGGCTAAATGAATTGTATCAATAAATCCATATGTCCATAATCTGTATGTATCGTCAGGATTATGATCTCCCAGGATATGCACCCTAGGATATATTCCCGCATGGTCTACATACATAGTTTCCTCTGAAGACTTTGGTCTCCAATTGTAAACTATGRCTATACACCAGAGGTATTCTTTTGAATAGACTTCCTCCGTTATTTTATAGATGAAATGACTTTCGTCTTCATCTTCCGTATCCAATATAAATTGGAACTTGGGTAATTTCTTTAACTTTTTCGCAGACTGCGAATAATCAGGTTGGAGATTAACCTCCTGTTCTGTATTCTCTTCTTTTACTTCGTTAGAGAAGGTGACATTTTTAACAAGCTTAGAAACTCGACTCATGTCTTCAGAATTCTGTATTTCTTGATCTTTTAAAGGAGGTCCTTCTTCTTTATGAGGACTCTCGCTTGAATCACTAGGATCCATCTTAATTTTCTGATCTTCTATACTTTCGTATAGACATATATTGTTGTACTGGTCTTTCAATAGAGCTTTCCGCTCTGATCAATTGATTCATAATATCAACATGTTCTTTACTAACATCCAGCTTTTGTAAAGCGATGGTTGCTGCATCAATTTCTCAAATGATAGCAAATTATTATCTGCTATTCTCTACCAAGCTTGCTCCATATTTTTCTGGATATTCTCTGCTTAAAAAATCTGCAAGATAATTGTTAATACCTTTGATCCTGCATATTTCAAATTCATAATGAGCAAAAACGTTTGCCATCTATGGAGCCTTTTATAATGAGGTTATTGGGCAATTTATTAAATATAAAGCTTTGACCTGTTTTGTCTGTATAAACCTTTATGGTTTTCCAAGTATATAGGTGAATTTTTCAAATGCATTTTAATAGCCAAGAGCTCTTTATGATTAATATCATAATTTACTTCGGCATTCTTAAAGGTCCTGAAGCAAATGCACAAATTTCTCCTTTATCAGTTAACAAAACTGCTCCCAAGCAATATCGGATGCATCTGTAAATATAACTAAACTATCATCTTTTTCTGGGAGTTTTAATTTAGGCAAATTCTTAAAATGTTCTTTAATTCTTTGAATTGTTCTAGTATGTTCATATTCCCAGATGAACTTCTTATTTTTCTTTAATAATTGTTGCAAAGGCTTTCTCAATTCTGCTGCATTTTTTAAGAACTTACTTCCGTAATTAACACATCCAAGAAATCGTTGTAATTGTTTCTTATCAGTTATTACATCAGGAAATGAGTCTAATTTCTCTAGTATATGAGGTTGCATTCTTATACCATAACTATCTATTATGACTCCCAAGAATTCAATCTCATTTTTCTGTATTTTAGCCTTCTTCTCAGAAAGAACTAGACCATGCTCATAAGCAATTTATGCGAATTGTCTAAGGTGATCTTTATGCTCTTTCTCTGTTTTAGAGAAAACTAGAATATCATCAATATATACAGCTATGAAACTATATAATTGACCAAAGATTTTATCCATACGCCTTTGAAATATTTGTGGTGCATTTTTTAATCCCATAGGCATTACAACCCATTCATAATGTCCATGAGGAGTGCTGAAAGCTGTATAAGGTATTGATTCCTCCTTAAGCTTGATCTGCCAGAATCCTGATTTACAATCAAACTTAGAGAAGAATTTAGKACCTTGAGTCTGATGTATAAGAATGTCCTTATTACTAATAAAATATCCATCAAAATAAGTGACATCGTTTAGGCTTTTATAATTGACGACAAGCCTTGGTTTTCCACGCATTTGTTCTGCATGATTTCTAACCATAAACCCTGGGCTAGAATATGGACTACTGGATGGCCTAATTAATCCTAACTTCATTAATTCCTCTAGTTGGATTTTAAACTTATCTTGATCTTCTCTAAAATAACTCATTGGTCGACATCTAATATGTTTCCTATGAGTTTGATATTCTGGAAATACTTTAATATCTGCATATTCACAAACTTTATCCCATCGACTAARAGGATTTTCAGAGAARGTTTGTTMTAATAAATCRTRTGTCGTTARGACTAAAGGWAGTTCAAATTCGGTAGTATAAACTTGAAGATTACATTTGTCATAGTCTTCAGTATTTAGCAAAGTTTGAAAGGCGCAAAAATAATTACTATCACCACGCTTTCGATGAAAACTTTGCGGACCAATACGAGTTTTATTAGTACTCCTAAAAACTTGCACTGATGTTCCACATGGAGTAGTATAATATACTCGTTTAGGTAGAATTAGGAATGATTTCATTAGTCCTATGATATCCATTCCTATCAATATATCTAATCTAAATGATTCTATAACAAGAAGATCTCTAATTGTTATAAGAATTTTGTTTGAATTTTCTATATCTGCACTTGGTGTTCTTCCAAAGGTAATCTTTTGGTTTCTTACATAATAATGAGAARTTTGATATCCACTCATTATTTGTATTTTCCTTTCATTCCCRTTTTCTATATACTCCTRTGGAATACAATATKTGGAAACACAACTTARATTTGCACKTGTATCTAACAGTGCTATAAAATTAGCGTCTTCATAGTCTTTATAACACAAGGTACATTTTACCGTTAAGATTCTTGTTCCCATCAGGATTCGTCTCTGTTTAAGATGTATTCTTTAATTTCTAATCTATTTGGAAAAATGGTTACTTGATTTTCCATAATCCATTGGTTTCAAAGAATTAAGTTGTGAGAACCGTCTTGTTCAAGACAACATATAAATGTAACTTCTTGTCTAAAATACATGAAATCTATGTCTATAGTAACCTGCAGTGTACACTTAATTTTATTCCCAAAATAATTAGTGTATACTATAGGTTGGATTAATTGATTCCATTTTGCTGTTTTTATGGAACATGCTAATTCCATTTTAATATGGTTATAGCTAGATCCTGTATCTATAAGTGGTCTGCATGGCTTTCCTTCAATCATAACCTGTATTCGAAATATTGTTGTTGAAGGTTTTTCTAATTGTCCCTCATATCTTCTTACTAATTGACTGGATGATCCAAGTTCTCTCATGGAATTACTTTTAAGTGTTAATATATTTCCTTTTATTACAAATTCTTCATTAGAGGAGATAGATCTTCTTCTAGGATCTTTATAATTTATTTGAAAGTTTGCTGGGAATTTTCCCATAGACCGTTCTGATTTCTTTATTGTGTTTCCCGCTTTCTTAAATATTTCGTTAATCTGGATAGTATCCTGATTAGCAAAATTTAATGAATAGCAACTATTTGATAAAGCAAATGAAACACAATATACCAGATTATAAGGATAATAGTCTTCATGTGAAAATAAATCTTTACGTCTAAAGCCACAATCAACTACTATTAATTCTTTTCCAGCATCTTTGAGACTCATATGAAATTTTGGGTGAATGCTCATCTGTAATTGTTTGAAATATAGGTTTCCCTGGATTATCCCTAAGATTCCATCTTTTGCATCTTTAAACCGTCCATCTCGTATAGATAGTAATACAGGTGAATCAATTTTTTTTGTATAATTAGCCTTAATGGCTAATTTAATGGTACCAAAGTGAATGTATTGCATCTTTTCTGGATGCCTACATTTCTTTAGTGTTTTTCTTATTTGCTCGCTATCCATTATCTTCATAGGTATCCTCTCATTAGAAGCTTTAAGAGAAATTGGTTCTTCTAACATATAAATTCCATATTGAACATAATTATTTCTTTTAAAAATTCGATTCAATATTGATTGTTCAAAACCATCTGTATTTGATAGTTTTAAAGTCATCTTTTCTATTTTTCTTGATTGTTCTTCTGAAAGAAGAGCAAGTTGCGAAAACTTATCTTCCTCAGCTTTCTCTATATAATCTTCGTCCTGATTTTGATTAGAAGTCATTCTTCTATCTAGTTAGGATAAAATTCATATATAGTTTCTGTATCGCTAAAAAGATCACTTTCACAATCTGATTCTAATGGATACAATTGTCTATATTCTCCAAAGTCTTGAACCCAATTAATGGTTACCTTGTTCTTGGGACATTCATTTTCGAAATGTCCTAATTGATTGCAGTTCCAACATCTACAATTCTTCTTATCATACTTTCTCTTTCTATGGCTTTTATTGGGACTAAATCGTCTAAATGGCATAGAGGTCTTTTTAGGTTGGTTTTTCTTTTGTTTACCCTTAAATTTCTTCCATTTCTTTATTCTTTTCTTACTCTTCCTATAAGTGTAATTTGGTCTGTAACCAATAGCTAAATCTTCAAGAATGTCATTATCACAACATATACTAACCTTTTGCGCTRTCTTTGCTATTTTCTGGAACTTTGCTTCATTACACCAAGATGAAAGAACGTCTTGAGCAAACTTTATTCTTCCTCCTATGGTATTAGCATAGCCATTATTCTGTTGTTCCCATCTCTCAAGGAGAATTGAACCTATATTCTGTATCTTTGTGAAGAAGGAGTCTAAAATGGGATTCTCTTCTTCTGCAGAATTTCTACTATACTCTAAATACGTACTAAATTTTTGTACGTATTCTTCAAATCTGCATGGGTCACATAAAACTAAATTTGTTAATTTTGCTCTATTAGTCGTTATAATCCTTCTTATAGTTTCTTCTTTAGTGAAAACTACCTGCCCAGTAAATTCTCCTAGAATAGCCTTTTTAATACGTTCTATTGCCCTAGGATAATTACCTATATTTTCTTCTAATCCTTCCCAGAAATGTGCTTTTGCACTATCTTTAAGATTATTGTACCAAGATCTTATTTTACCCTTGATACTATCTTCCATAACGCTCTTTATTATTGCAGGTTTCTTAGTAGAATCTATAGTTTCAAAAAAGAATATTGAAAGATTAGATTCCCATCTTTCTATATGTCTTTCCCAGTCTTTAAACGGCACATTATCTATATCAAGATCTATACCACTACTAGCATTAGGTGGTTCTCTATCTTTATAAAWTTTTTTGGTAATACTTATAGTTTAAATTTGGTCTATAATATTTATTTCCTGATCCTACTGGATTATTTCTTAATGTATCTTCCCAGAATTCTGGTTGATCCTTTTCTGGATCAATATCATTCATGTTTTGGTCTTGATAATCTTGTTGTGGTCCTGTTACTCCTGAACTTGTTCTCAGATCTTGGTAAGATCTGGTAATCATCATATAATTTTTAAATTCTTCGTCTATAGAGTCATTTTCTCCTAATTCAGTACTAAGGGTATCTGACTCTATATCCTCTTCTAGTTCTTCCGTAAATTCATTAGTAAAATGAGCTTGTGAAACATGGGGAGGATCTTGATTATTAGGAGGAGATGAAATAGAAAGGTTTTCCAATTTTTCCATCATGGTCTTCATTTCTGTTACTTCTTTTTCCAAAATATCAACCTTATGTTGTACCGGAGATTCTTCAGTTTTTGTTTTTCTAGTCATATATTTTTCAAATTCTTTAGATACCTCTTTTACTGAAGGGGTTGGAGGCTTTATATGTCCCCTCAACACTCCATGTTTAACAAGTTCTTTATAAATATTTTGACTAGATTTCTTTATATTATCATTGATAATCCTATCATTATCGTCTAATTTTCTAAAGTCTACTGACTCTGTTTTAGGGAGATCTCTTAAGGGATTCATATTAGACTATTTTCTTTATTCCGGCTCTGATACCAGGATTCTGCTCGGACCGAAAGCAGGATACAAAATAAAGCGAAAACTTATTAAAATTTAAGTTTGGTAATTAGTCTAAAATTCTATTTAAAACCTTCTAAACTTAACTTTGTTAGGATAACCTTTAAATGGCAAAAAGATGTAATTTAATAAAACTTGGGGGTATTTGTGTGGGTGCAAAATCCTTGCTACATTACAAATGCAGCACTCTGCATTTATCATTGCTCGTCAAAATGTGCATGTTGTGAAAATGACAAAACATGTATGCATGACTAGTTGCTCTAAGGCCAGTTGTTTAAGTCTTTATTGTTTTTTCCACACACATTCTTCCCTCTTTCAGTTTCTTGCATTTACTACTAGCACTTATGGTTCAAGAGGTACTCTTTCTTCTTCTGCCTTGTCTTCTCTTCATTAATTTCATATGTGAAAAAGACTTCAACTCTGTATTACAAACACCCATTATACAGTATACTATTCCTTTTCATATATTGAGTTAATTTAATTCTCCAATTTGGGTGCTATATGATTTGTCCTCAGCATAATTCAAGTCTATATTCTATTTTTGCTGCTGTTTTTTTTTTCTTGTTTTCATACTAAAGACTTGTACTTTGTGGTTCATAATTCTTCCTGAAAATTCCCCAATTCTGGTTATGATCATTGATTAGTACAAGATGGTTGTTGATTTTTCTCACTTTTTAGGCAACTCAATCTTCCTAGCTTAGAAAATTCAAAATGGTGTTACTCTGATAATTTTATTCCAAATTTTGATTTTTGTGCAAGAATTTTGTTTAAAGTGAGCTATGAGAAACTGGGGTTTTCTTCGTTTGAAGTCTCTTCTATGTTTGCTTGTTCTTCTTGCATTCTGCCAATGTCGTGTTGCATGTATTCAAAGCAACAACACACTAGGTGTTGGTTACCAAGCCACTCAATTGGGTTTTATTGATAATAATGGGTTTTTTCTCATATCAAGTGATTCCACCTTTGCATTTGGGTTCAGACCCACAAATGATGTCACCTTGTTCCTGCTTGACATCATTCACCAAGATAGCTCCACAGTTGTGTGGACTGCCAATAGGGAATTCCCAGTTACTAATTCTGATAGTTTTGAGTTTGGTGCTGATGGTAGTGTGTCCCTCCAGAGTGGGGGAAAGACGGTGTGGAAGCCGGACACTGGTGGGAAACCGGTTTCGGTCATTGAATTGCAGGGTTCTGGTAACTTGGTGTTTTTAGGGAGTGATAATAGGACTATTGTCTGGGAGAGTTTCAGGCATCCAACTGATACACTCCTTTTGAATCAGGATTTTGTACATGGGATGCAGCTTTCGAGTTATCCTAATCCTATGAAGGAGAATTTGACATATATGCTTGAGATTAGGTCTGGTGATATGATTCTTACAGCCGGATACAAGACACCTCAGACTTACTGGTCTGTTAATAAAGACACTAGAAACATTGTGAATCAAGATGGTGGGGTGATTAGTTTAGCAAGAATTGAGGCGGATTCATGGAAGTTTTATGATGGGAGCAAGGACTGGCTGTCAGAGTTTGTGCTTCCTCCTGGTTCAAGTGGTCGAAATTCCACTTGGATTGCAGTGTTAGGGAGTGATGGATTTTTGTCCTTCTACAACATTGGAAATAGTCCATCAAAGGGTGCCAGCCTGATGAGAATTCCGAGTGATAATCTGTGTGATACACCGGAGCCTTGTGATGCTTATTCGGCGTGTTCTAGCAACAGATGCAACTGTCCTGCAGGATTGGTGTCGCGATCATGTAAAACCGCCATCTCTGATCCATGTGGGAATACGAGTAGCAGCGTTCAGCTAGTCAGTCCTGGGGATGAGCTCAACTATTTTTCCCTGGGGTTTGCTCGGCCATCCCTGAAAACTGATATGGAGGGCTGCAAGGCCTCATGTACTAATAATTGCTCGTGCCTTGGGTTATTCTTTGACAACAATTCTCGCAACTGCTTTCTTTTTTATAGGATAGGAAGTTTTATCTCCGATCCCAACTCAAAATATTCTGTCTATGTTAAAGCTTTGATGGATGAAGGCGTTGGGGATGGGGGTGGGGGAAGCACATGGCAATCGTCATCACCATAGTCATCCCGACTGTACTGATTGTTGCCAGTATGGTTTTTGGAGGATGCAGGTATTACATTAAAAAGAAGGAAACTCCTGAAACCTCTGAAGAAGATAATTTCATTGAATCTTTATCATGGATGCCAGTCAAATTTGACTACCAATTTCTTCAAGAAGCCACCAACAACTTCTATGTAAAGCTCGGGCAAGGAGGTTTCGGATCAGTTTACAAAGGAAAGCTTCCAGARGGGACCCCAATTGCTGTGAAGAAGCTGGAAGGGGTTGGTCAGGGAATAAAGGAGTTCCGAGCTGAAGTTAGCATCATAGGTAGCATCCACCACAATCATTTGGTCAGGCTGAGGGGATTCTGCACTGAAGGGAGCCATCGGCTTCTAGCCTATGAGTTCATGACAAACAATTCTTTAGACAAATGGAATTTCAAGAGAACTAAGGATAATGATTGTGTGTTGGATTGGCAAACAAGGCTCAATGTCGCGGTGGGTACTGCTAAAGGAATAGCATATCTTCATGAAGAGTGTGAAGTGAAGATTGTCCATTGTGACATAAAGCCTGAGAATGTGCTTCTTGATGAACACTTTGAGGCAAAAGTGTCAGATTTTGGATTAGCCAAGTTGATGAGAAGGGAACAAAGCCATGTTTTCACTACACTTCGAGGCACTCGTGGGTATCTTGCACCCGAATGGATAACAAACTATGCAATCTCAGAGAAGAGTGATGTTTACAGTTATGGAATGGTATTGCTTGAGATCATTGGAGGAAGGAAAAACTATGATCCTTCACTTTCCTCGCAAAAGTCCCATTTCCCGGCCTATGCATTCAAGATGATGGAGGAAGGGAATCTAAGAGAAATCCTTGATTCTAGCTTAAAATTTGACTCTAACGACGAGAGTGTGAGAACAACAATGAAGGTTGCATTGTGGTGCATACATGAAAACATGTCCGCGAGACCCTCAATGACTATAGTTGTCCAAATGCTTGAAGGGATATGCCCTGTTCCTCAGCCTCCAACTAGCTTGACAGGTGCAAAGCTCTTTTCGAACTTCTTTAAGTTAATGAGCAACAGCGACGATAATCAGTCCGCTGTCAGACTGTCAGGGCCTAGATAGCCAATYCACACACATAAACTGATAGCCTGATACGTCATACAAACATTATTGTTACTTGTATCTTCTTGCATATACAGTAGTATAATTTAATCAAGGTCATTGAAATTTTGTTACATATCTGTATCATTTTGTTGTGATATAGATGAGTTAATTATATCTCATACTGTATGTTAATTTGTTTTGTCATCATTACTGATTTAGTGATCATTTATTTAGAATAAAAACTGTGTTAATCCCAAGAAACCAAACCTTGTACTTAGAAATGAAAAACTGTTTGCTAATGCAATTATTGTCAACATGAGAACTTATTAATTCAAGGGAAATTCCCTTTGGTTTTCGCGAAATTCCTTTGGTAGGCACCAGTTTTTTTTATCCCGTTGATAGTTTTGTAGGGTGTTTCAACCATAAGTAAATAAGGAAGATAAAAAGACTTGTTGACATCATCCGTGCGATGTTAGGTTGACATGTAAGATAGATGGTGTCATCATTACATCATTATTATCATTTTATTTAACTATTAAATTTAAATTTAATAATTCATTTAATTGAATTTTTTAATGTAGATTTTTTGTATTTTAAATTTAAGTATTTTTTAAAATTTAATGAGTTGCTGACATTATCTATGCAATATGAGATTGACACGAAGGATAGATGGTGTCATCATTATCAACATTATTCTTGTTTAGTATATACAAGTTTAGGGCCCGTGCGATGCACGGTATTTACTAAATTTATTCATTTAAACTCTAAAAAGTGTAAAATAAATTTGTAATTTAATATTTGTCAAGAAAATTTGTATTGTATAAGATATAGTCTAGGACCCATGCAAGACCTATATGCTATTTACTAAATTTATTCACAAGATAGATCTCTAAAGTTATGATTTAAAATTGCAATTAAATATGTGTAGGGAACTTTTGTACTCCCATCATTCGACAAAATTTATGTTACCAGGAAATTCGTTACTATTCATTGGTAGTTAAAATCTTCTAATTCCCATCAAATCCATCAATATATAAGAATGAGTATAATCATTTGTTTTAGATTCAATCTTACCGTATAAAATTGATTTACGATTGTGTTTTATAAAATTTATTATGATAATATTGTATTATTGTATAGTACGGAATAATAATATTATTATGATATAATATGACTCTGTCAAGATTTTGCTTAAAATAAAGAGATTTCGTTTAATTTGTGATATTATATTGATTAATATTGCAATTTTATAAATAATTATAAATTATATATTGATAAGAAGAAACTTCTAGAATTAAGTAAAGATATTATATATTAATTTTTAGATGTTAGATTTAATTAAAATGTTATATACAGAGTAAATTCATGTAATAAGGGAATTCAGTACTATTCATTAGTAGTAAGATTCCTCTAGATTTCCATCAATATATATATATATATATATAAGTATGAGTATAATCAAATATTTTAGAATTCAAATTCAATCTTGTTGTATAAAATTGATTTACGATTGTCACCCGTGTTTTATAAAATTTATTACGATAATATTGTATTGTATAGTACATCATACTACAGAATAATATTATGATATTATAAAATATATTTCTTTGTCTAAATTTAGCTTAAAATAAATAGATTTCATTTAATGTGTTATATTTTATTGATTGATTGATATTACAATTTTATAAATAGTTATAAATTATATATTGATAAGAAGAATCTTGTAGAATTAAGTAAAGATATTATTTATTATTTATTAGCTAATATATTTAATTAATATGTTATGTAAATAAGTTTGACAAAAAAATAAAAAAATAAAGGAAATAAGTTTTGGACGGAAAATTTTTAAACTTTTGGTTTTTGCTTTAGTAAATAGTTATTGATTGATTATTGATGATTGATTGATCGATAGATAATAATAAAATCTTGTGTAAAGTTGTTAGGCGAATGTAGATTTTTGTAGAAAATTTTTGTAATTTAATAAGTATTTAAATTTTAAATTTTAGTTGATTTAATTTTTTGATGTGGATATTATTTTTTTATCCAAACTTTAGTTTATAAAAAATCTTGTTTGAAATTGTTACGTGCATAAGTAGTTTTTAGAAGTTTATTTTTTAAAAAAATTAAATGTTATTTAAGTGTTTTTTTTTTAAAATTGTTGTAATGTATTTAAATTTAAAATTTAAATTTTAATTCAAGTTTTTTTAAAAAAAAATAATGAGCTGCTGACATCATTCGTGTAATGTGAGGTTAACACGTGGATAGGATGATATAATCATTGCATCAGCATCATTATATATATATATATATATATATATATATAAAGTTAAGTTAATTACTTTTTCATAGGAAGGATGAATTTCATTCATAATAAGCCATTGCATAAAGCATGTACATAAGATATGTATTCATGAATCAAGAAAATCTAAAATATAGAAACAAATTTTATATTCAATACAACTAAATAAAATCATACTCGAGCGCAATTCTTAGAGGATAAAATCAATAATGAAATTCTTCTTTAATTAACTTTGATGTCTGTGCATCTTTACAAGCGGAGATCTTCACAACTTGTGCTATAGTTGTTATGAATAGAGAATTTGTACCATATATTATTATTTTTTCTTGAACCATCATCATCCTCCCCACTTTTATAAACCTAAAAACAAAAAATAATATCACAAAAAAACTGCCTTAGAAGCAGAACAAATAAAACCTCTAAAAGAGGACTGATAACTCTCCTAATGAGAGACTCACTTATTGACTCAAATTCTATTAAAAACTACATGAACAATCTATCTATATTCTATAACTAAAGCAATCCCCACCCTCTTCTTTTTCCCTCCTAAACTTCCCTCCCATATTTCCTTATTAAATGGATTGCATAAAAAATATAACAAAACAATTATCTACAAATATTATTAAAAGGCGTTCTATTGCATCTAAGTGCGCCACGTGTCACTTTCATTCAACGTGGGTGTGCCATGTGGATCCCATATTGTCCAATAGAATTGCTCCATGTCATCATCGTCATCATCATCATAATCATCATCATCATATAATAATAATAATAATAATAATAATAATAATAATAATAATAATAATTATTATTATTATTATTATTATTATTATTATTATTATTATTATTATTATTATTATTATTATTATTATTATTATTGGTTTCTTAATCTATGAGTCATTCTCTTGTACGTCTATTCGAATTTCCCCATTTTTCTTTAGCTCCACGCGACGTTATCATTGCTCTTTTTTACAATTCAATGAAATACAAAATAGACAATATTTAATTTTCCCTTTGTATGTGTATAATATGGTAATTGCTACTTGCAATTGTGATTTTGGTTTCTCAATTTCAATTACTATTTGCATGCATATGCGTTTGTTGTTGAATTGGCATGTATATTTGTTGATGTGGCTGAGTGCAGTATATAATGTGTTTGGTCATGTAAAATTTAAGTATAATGTCATCCATAAAAGTTCTTATATTGTCTAAATTACCGTATATATACTCGATTATTTGTACATTTTCTTTGCTCGGTGTTGAATCTGATGATTCTTTATGTTTGTCCATGTAAGTATATACAAGGAGTCAAGTAGAATGTACACATGCCTTCCAAGGTCGATCGAATTTCTTGACGCAAATCGGAATGCACTATAGGCGCGCTATTGTTAATAGTATATTGTTCCCAATTGTAGAATATATTTRCCATATTTGTAGCTAGAATATATGGTGTTATATGAAGGTATAATAATCATTTAATTATATATCTTATATATCAATTGTAARTCACAAATTTTTTTGGACTRACTMTTGGATCCATCGAGTATTCAATTTTCGATCCGACTTCATGTTAATTCCTAATGATTTTTTTTAATCAAAGAAACATGATATTAAGACGTACTTCGTATAACTMTGTAWGCTTGAAAAGTAAGTACGTTTACATCTAGGTTGATTATCCTCTTTCAGTGACCAAAATATAAAAAAACACTACATCGTTGAGATCAAATAAATTTGTTTAGACATTGTTTGTTCATCAAATTCACAATAACAAAAGGAGTAGTAGTGGAGTTCAACCTTAACATCTATAGTTCATACAATAGATGATTAGATAATAACGAATTCTACTCCCATAAAGAACCTAAGTATAATGCAATAAACATAGCCCGAGCATCGCTGGGCCAAATAACTAGTTAAGTATAATAAGATGATAAATGTACTTTGAAAATGATAATTCTAACATCATTGATTAATATATGTAATTGTAAATATTAATTTACAGCCTTAATTAAGTATAATTAAATTGTGAAAATAAAAATATTTTGTGACTATAAGAATTGTATACGGAGTATTTAAAACCGAGCATTGCTCGGGCAATAATCTAGTAAATTAATATGTTGATTTTGGGCTTACCATGGAATTTTTCATCCATGACATCCCGAACTTTTTGATGTTGTGGGTTTTTTTCGAGGATGACGGCTAGGGTTTAGAGAGAGAAAAGTTAAGAGAGAGGTTTTGTGTCATTGTCAGTATAAAGGATGGAAATGGATCGGATTCGGGGCGAATGAACCATCACCTGCATCTATCCGCCCCACCCGATTCATCCATCACCCGCCTAACCATCCACTCGAATCCATCCATCCACCACCCACGGGTGAAACGGATGGATCGGGTGAAAAAACGAATGAAGAAAAAACCAAAAAATATCCAAATCCGGTAAACAAACAAGTATGCGACATATATATCAACTAGCCAACAAAAAACATACTGTAGAAACAAACAAAAACATAGCAGCAAAACAATATAAAAAAAAGTAGCAAAAAACAAGTACAATGCAACATGGGCTTAGCCTATTTAATTATTGAAGTATACATATATATATATGGATGATGAATCGGATTAATGGGTCGGATGATGGGTGAAAAAAACTCACTCGAGCGAATCCGATCTGTCACTCGCATTTCATCCTTTGAAATCGGGTTTTTCACCCATCCATTTTGGCAGAGGGGCCGGATTAACGGATGATCCGTTGGATATTTCCATCCCTAGTATAAAGTCAAGTTAAGTTATAGATAGATATTAAAGAATCATATTTAATATATTAAAAGAGAATCATTACGCTCTCTCTCAAAAACCCTCCTACGAAACCTTCGAACCCTATTGTGGTTTTGTTAGGTTTTTTTTCCCCTTCTTTCTTTGTTTCGTTCGGTCTTAGTTTGACTCCACCCTTTGAGTTGTGTGGGTATTCATCCTCTGTTGTCATGTTGGGTTGTCATCTCGTTTTCCGGGAGATCGGTAGTCGAACTTAGGCCTTCACGAGTCGAAATTCTAGAGGTGGCGGTTGGGTTTGGTCTGTTCCTGGGTTTGGAACAGTTCTTAGACTTGGGTGCTACCCAAATCGCGACTTTGTTTTGGAGGGAGTAGTTTTACTATTTGTTTTCTCTCATTGGCGTTGAGCAGTTCTTACGTGCAATTGTTTAGTTGGATATATTCCTTGGATATTACATCTCTAGCGTCCTTTGTTTTTGTCCAAGAATTGCCCCGGCCCTTGTGGTGGCTTCTAGTTTATTTGTCTTTTTTTTTTTGCGTTCTCTTCCTAGATTTTAATCTATGGAGTTAAGTTTTACAGGTAGTGTGTTATTATGGGTTTCATTGATTGTGAAGATCCGACCACTTCAGTTCAGTTGTTGTGGATATTTAATTGACTCTGCAAGCATGATTATTCAATTAACTTTACATCAATTAGTATGCCGAATTTGCGCGAACTAACAGAAAGCATTGCTTCGGATGAAGATTTTCTCTAAAGTTATAAGTGTTCAAAAATTTGAACAATCACACGATGTATTTCGGTTTTTGGATAGATATATTTGCACTTGTCAATTAGTTTCTGAGAAATTGGATTGTATGTGCCGTTTGGCCTTTTTACATTAATGAAATCTTTTTAATTTTCGTGTCAAAAAAAAACAATCATATTTGAATTTTTATTAATTTTTTGGTGAAGTAATGGCAAGAAATTAAAGTTGAGTAAAGATACACGTTTCATCCAACACATTAGTTTATTGTGTTTTAGCAATTACTCGATTAGGGCTATCTATAACATTGTCCTAGCTAAGAATATAGCGGTAAAATTTGTCTCAACACTTTAAACTATATATTGTTTAGCTTAGGTACAGCTAGCACCCTGAATTTTGTGTAGTAACTAAAACACCACAAACTAATGTGTTGGGTGAAATGCGTATTTTTACTCAACTTTAATTTCTTGCCATTAATTCACCAAAAAGATTAATAAAAATTCAAATGGATGATGTTATAGGTAGCCCTAAGGGCTACAAATAAGTTTTTAATATACTCCTTTTTTTTAGGCAATACTCGGTATTTCTAATTAAAGAAACAATTTGAGAAAACCACACTAAAAGTGCACCTAAATCTTTTCTATCAAAAAATAAAAATAAAAGTGCACCTAAATCTAAGTAAGAAATGTTTAACTTCATTTTTTATTTCCATTTTGATCAGCTTATTCATAACCCCAAGGACCTTGTATAATATTTTCCATATTCTTATGCAAACACTATCACCTCCTCTCTAGACTTCTTTAATAGAGATCTGTATGTGGATGATGACACTAATAAATTCCATGACTTGGGTGGGTCATACCTAAAATAAGTATGCCAAAATGGACAAATCTCTCGATATGAGATCACTGCATTATTAATTTAGCATGCTTCATTGCTTCGTTTATAAAAAAAACTTAATCTACCTAGTCCGTTATTAATGGAAAAGGCTATACATACACTTAGTGTATGTAGCCTCCTCATATACAAAGTGTAAATTCCTCTCTAATTGGTTGTTATAAATGGGTCCCTCATTCACTAATTCAAAGTTGAATTTTTTAAAATTAAACATTTGAAATTTTCTCTTTTATAATTGGGTGATACGTGTATCTCTATCATCTCTCGTTATTATTCTTAGGTCTTAGAAGTAATAAATACTCCTAGAGTATTAATAATTTAGCATGCTTAAAACTTTTATTATTAAGATTTTTCCTCATGTACCCCTGAGTTTTTGCGAATTAGCTCATATACTCCTGAGTTTTTCAGAACGTTCCGTATACCCCTGAACTTCACTCCGTTAGCTCATATGCCCTTATTGAGGACGGAAAAGCTAACTCCTTTAACTTTAACCCTCCAATCACCCAATTTAAGTATTTAACTTAATCCTTCTTTTAACTCCCTCCCTTCTCTCACCTCCATTCTATCTAAACCTCTCATGAGTCTCATCCATCTCTGACCTCCATTTTCGATCTCTCTCACTCAATGTTTAACCTGACTAATTTAGCTATTGTTTGAGTGAATTCAGATTGTATTTGATTTGTTGAATCAATCTAGTTTGTACCTGAGTTAAATGAGCAGAATCTTCAAAATCTGGGCAATTACTTACTCACAACGAACACTTGTACCACCACAAAGAACACCGTACCATTCCACAAACCTAGCCCACGAAAACCAAACCGCAACACCCCATTAACCCAGCCAACTAGCTTGTGAAACAATTTCTTGTTTTGCAAAACAATTCACGCAATTCAGAAGAATTTCAGTTTGTCTTTGACCATACCAGGCTAACGCCTAATTCAACCCGCTATTATTGGTATTAAATTGGAGTTGGTGTTAATTATTTGGAAATCCATTGGAGTTACTCTTAATCTAAGGTTGAAGCTTGTGCTCTAATGGCTAAGAATCACAGTAAGCAACATAGCCATAATTTCTTTTTGTTTTTTTAATAATTGAAGATGTATTTGGAGGAAAATATTTGGGTTAGTCAAATTATGTTAATATAGGTGTTTAGAGGGTTAAATTAGGCGTTTAGAGGGTGAAAGTTAACGGAGTTAGTTTTTCCGTCATCAATAAGGGCATATGAGCTAACAGAGTAAAGTTTAGGGGTATATGGAGCATTCTGAAAAACTCAGGGATATATGAGCTAATTCGCAAAACCTCAGGGGTACATGAGGAAAAATCCCTTTATTATTTTGATTGAGGATTACGGTGCCGCCTCTCTTTTTTTCTCTTCTTACTTCTCTTTTCTAGGGGTTTTAGTTTTTTTAATCCATTTACGTCGAAAATAATCTAATTTTCGAAGAAATTAGACTATTTTCCACCTTTTTTTATAATTCATTTTTGTTTTATTTAAAGAACTTTAAACTCTCCATTGTAATTGAGAGCTTTGACCCAACTTTTTTTAAAAAAATTCCCAAGTTTTAGGATTTTGAAGATTTGGATTCCTATGAGTTTAGGGTTTGTCATATCAATTCTAGCCTCAAGATTGAAGTAGTGAAATATGAGCTATGCCAAAGTTGCACCTTTGTTATGTTTTTTATTGTAAAAATTGTGATATTTTATCTAAATTTGTAATTTATAAATTATATTGTTGTCATTGGCGGACCCAGCCGGGGGGACAAGGGGACACTTGTCCCCCCACTTTAAAAAAAATTAAAAAAAATCTGTTTTTTTAGAGCATGCACTATAGTGAGCAAAAAAAAATGCTCACAACTCTCTCTCTTACTTTCTCTCTCCTTCCATCAAATTTTTTCTCAACCCTTATCATTTCCTTCACTACAATGATAAAAAAAAAATGCTCACAACACTCTCTCTCCTACTTTTTCCCATACCCCACCATATTCCACATCATCTTTTAATTTTTTTCCTACTCTTCTACATATATTTAAGACAATTAAGTTACTTAATATTTTGTAATTAATTTCGTAATTAATTAATTAATTAATCACTTGAA